>APFE031217784.1:45995-56174 GCA_000404065.3 Pinus taeda
TTACTTCCTATAGATAGAACAGGGACTACTATAAATAGGAAGGGACCAGAAATTCTATTTTAGAACTTTCTATTTTTAGCAGTTTCACCTCTCACCCAATGTGGCCAATGACCTCACTAGCCAAATTGCTATTTTTAGACATGCTATTTTTAGCAGGTCTATTTTTAGCACATTCTAAATTTAGCATTTCTTGTTGCACACTTTTCAACATTTAAAACACCTACCATTGTTTAATGGAGAAACTGGTTTCTCTGTTGAAGATCATTTAGTTGCCTTCTTGGATTTTTCTCATAACATGAACATTGAACATGGAGATATATATATGAGATCGTGTGTTCAGCCACTAGAAGGGAATGTTAAAATTTGGTTTAGACAACTAAGAGTTGATTCTATTCAATCTTGGAATGAATTAACTACCATATTTAAGAATCAGTGAGGGGTTAAGAAGGATCTTATTTATTATCTCATAAAATTTGATGAACTGAAAAGAAACCATGTTGAGCCAGTGGCAGATTTCATAAAAAGATTCAATAAACTTTATCATAAGATGCCATATGACTGTAAACCACCAGTAGCAGCAGCCAAAATTATATTTTCTAAAGAATTTGAAGATGATTTTGTAGTCATGCTTAGGAAAAGAACATCTCATACCCCATAAGACATGAAAACAAATGCTATAATAGTTGAAGCCAATAGTTGAGCATTAACTAAACTCAAAGCTAAAGCAGAAAAAGCTAAGAGAAAAATGAAAGTCAAGGAAGAAGGTTCTTCCTCAAAAACTAAAAATGAAGATTAAAAGATGATGAAATCACTTCGTTACTTAGAAACATTTCAAATAGAATTTCAAAATAGAAGCTCATCCAAGAACAATTCAACAAACTGCTACTAGACGTCAAACTCAATTTAGGAGAGCTCCCCAAAACCAAATCTTACAAAGACCAAATATTGATCAACAAATTCAACCTTCAGTGATGATTGATGATCAGCAACCCGAAGACACTAGCCCTTTGATTATTAAGGATATAAACAATCTTGATCATTCATCTATACAAAATGTTATTGTCTCTCTTCCTTTAAATCAATCTTCTCAACAAGATCAAGAAGACTCACAAGTTTCAAAGTATCAAGCCTTTTCTGAGTTTTTAATTGCAGAATTGAATAGGATATATGACTTAAGACCTAGGTCAGGGCCTAGTAGACCTCCCAAAAATCCCATTGTAAATGAACCACAAATCAAATGTACAGATTCTCAAACAACATCAATCCAACCATTGAATCAGGCAAATGAAACCACTTCAATTGATAAAATTGTTTTAACTACTTTCAATGTTGAAAAGGAACTAGAAAGAGTCAAAATACCTATCCCTTTATCTGAAATTTCAAAGAATCCAACATATAAAAATCAGGTTTCTAAATGGATTCAATCATCCAGTGTTGATGTTGAAGGAAATGTAATAAGTTTAACCTTCAATAATTTTTGGTCCCAAATCAGATATGATTGATGAAAATGTACCACCTTTCTATGTAACCCTAACAGTTCATGATTTTTTATTACACAACTGCATGTTAGATTCAGGAGCCTCTCATAATTTGATGCCAAAGGTAATCATGGAGCAACTTCAATTAGAGCTTACTTGAACTTATCATGATTTATATTCCAAAAAGTACCTTGTCTTGGACTTATAACGGATCTAGTGGTCACTTTAGCTCAAATCCCTGTTAAGAGTGTGGTATTAGACATTGTAGTTGTTATGTAGGGTTATTCTCAAAGGTGTATGAAAAGAAACCACTTTATATTGTGGATGACAAACAACCCAAATAGTAAAAATGGTTGTTAAACAATGTGGATCTGCATCAAATGATAGAAACAAAACCTGCCAAAGCCCTAATCTATGCAACATAAATAGTTAAACAACAAAACGGAATAGTAAAACAAGTGCAAATAACTCCAATAATCCAATGGAAACCAAATATATAAAGAATTATTTCATTAGATGACAATTGTGAAGGGAACAAATAATGTTACCATCCCCCCTCTATGGGATGGATTCTTAGCTATCGTCAATGTCTTGAGGTTTTGTAGAGTCTCTCTCCTCTATAATGTGTAAAACCTAGAAAACAAAATGTTTGAGCTCAATGAGAACTCAAATGGAAAAGAAGATGGTGTGTGACAATGCTAATAATCAGAGCTACAAAAATGAGTGCAATAATGAAAATAATCAAAAGTGAAGTATGAATGTAAAACCTTCTATTTATAACAAAATATTAGGTTATTCTCGAAGAATAGAAAATAATATAATATTCTTAACCAAATTCTAGAATTAACCATTTGGAATATTTTATTATATTTGGTTGGAGGGAAAAATTATTTATATTGGTTAAACACTTTCACTTAGAAATAATAAATAAATAAATGATTTATTCAACATCTCAAGGAATGTGGTTAAGGAATAATAAACAAATGATGATTTATTTAAGTATTCCTAGGGGATTTAGTCAAAATTGACAACGAATAGTAACTAAATAATGATTAATTAATTATTCCTAGAGAAAAATAAGAAAAATACTGATTTATCTATTTATTTCTCATGTTTGGGTCAAATATGACAAGGAATATTAGTTAAACAATGGTTTAATTAATTATTCCTATAAAATAATTAAATAAATAATGATTTTTTTTATTATTCTTCATGGGTTTAACCAGAAATGACTTAAAAATGTGGTTTATTAATTAATTTCTTATAGTGAAAGAAATTTTACTATGGTAAAATTGGCCCTACATGGTGTGCTTCGATCCATCTAGTAAGTTATGGCTAGATGATCAATTTTTGGTGATAACAGATTCCCCCCAACGTACGAGTGTTAGCAATAAAACCTATGACCGAAGTACGTTGTAAGGACACAATCACTAGATACCGAAGGGGAGTCAGAGAGAGAGAGAGAGAGACCAATGGAGCTGAATCCAAAGAGGATAGTGATTGAGGGGGTGAGACCAACTAACTGATGTAAGTCTCCTTTTATGTTGTGGTACCTGATCTGAGTGAGGTGAGGGGAGGCATACCTATACCCACCGAAATAACTCAATACAAAACATAATAATGCACCGAGAAAAATGAAACTGAGCACTAAATTACATGTTGAATGGTACGTGACATGCTGGCATAAATGAGCCAGAAAATAATACAATGTATCCCATATACATAATGCGCCTGGGAAAAACATGAGCCAAGATTAAATACAATAACATCTAAGTACATGAGATATAATGGCCCTTCCCTGAAAAAATGGGTGGGAGGGAGGGTATAACAACCAAAGAAGCCCCGTTGAATAGGAAAGGGCTATGGAAAAAAGAATGGATCATTTCAAGGAGATATGCATGCTATGAGTGTTGTAAGCGGCAGGAACCAAACCCATCAAATATTTGGAACTGTATCTCAGGGTGTAGCATAATAGGAAGTCATATGGGCATGAGGGGGGCTACCTAAAGGGCCACCCCCTCATGAGGTCTGAAAAATATCACACACAACCAGGAATCATTGGTACAATCTGCTACATCATTGGACCATCAAGTGTATGCATCATGCGCATGAAACAATCAAGTCAAAGGGAAATAATGATTCCCTTTGCTTGATATGAGGCATCGAACAAGAGTGGGAGTTGGAACTAAGATACATCACCCTCTAGGTCGTTCTTCTGGAATAGATGTGCTGATCTCGACAAAATAGGGCCCACCATAGGCAAGGCAATGAGGATCCTCAACTAAGGCATGAGGGAAAATAGTAATTTGATTGATGGACTGACACTAGGGAAAGTGGGGAAAATGGGACTAAGGGACAAATAAATGACTTCCCTTGTCAGAGCATAAAGTGCATGGTTGACTTGGAAACAACTGACTCGACTCTAGAGGGGATGGTGGATAGTATGACTAAAGGCCAAAATGAGAAATACGGGATGAATGGTATGCAAAGGTGGATGGAATACTATGACATGATACAATGGGACATGAAACAGACTCCATGGATGCAAAGGTGACTCATTGTAGATGCTCTGAACAAGGGTGACTCGATGATGTTGCCACACAGAATAGGCCCCATGGGGACCATGAAAACATGAGAAAATGATGGTTACTCATGATGAAAATCGACACATGAGACGACAAGCACTAAGGGGAGGTGGTCCCTATGGGACGAGTGTCGCATATGAAGAAATTTGATTTTAAGAGGTGACAAAGTGATTCTTCTTGGAAAAATGGCTTCCGGGTGAAGTGTCAAATCATCAAAATCTAAGAAAGACCCATTATAGTACTCATTGATATTTCCATTGGTGCTAATAGTTCGTCAAACTGAGTTACGGTTTGGTCACAATGGGCAACAAAAAAACTATGGGTTTTTCTATAAAAGGAAATTTTTCCTCCAATTTAAATTCATTTGCTAAGTGAGTTGTAGTGAATTTTGAGAGGAGTAAAAGGCCCTAAATATTGTGGAGATCGTAGTAGACAAACCGACTGTCGGAATCAGGATCTGGGACTTTTAGGTAGGTGGCCTTACTTATCTCTTCAATTTTAGTGGTTTATTTTATTATTTTGGTACCTCACAACTCCCTGGGAGACCCCTGCTCATCTTCTCGGTCGGATCACACATTTTGGGTCCAGAATTGCACTCTCGCTCGCATGAAAGAGATGAAAACTCAGGAGCTCACAGGTTCTGAGCAGAAAACTATGATTTGGAGCTAAGAAGGAGAGTGGTCTGCTGGCGGCGGCTATAGGTGGTACAGTCGAGGCCATTGTTTTCTTCTGTGAACTGACAAGACATGTGGTGTTTTTCATTGATGGAACAGTTGAAAATCAACTAGGATGAGTAAAACTTGGACACCCTGTGGTCCGACATTCATGGGGATCAGGTGGTTCGAGGGGCGCTAGCTCGCTACGGGGTTCTCAAGTTGTTTGAGAACCCATTGATGAGGGCAGGTGAGCCCTTGTTATCGAGGATTGTGAGCTATTTGGATCCCGACTAGGAGGTATTTGTGGTGCAAGGACACAGGATCGAGTTCACATTACAGGATATTTATTTCTTGACCGGACTCCTCCCCATGGGTGTGGTGGGAGACATACATCCGGTGTTGCCTCATGGGAGGAACATTGCAGAGTTCGTGGATCACCATTGTCCACTGGGTATTCGTGTGAAGGGCACGACCATCTCGATCAGTGATCTAGATAGGCTAGAGACACAAGCTATTGTCACAATTGTGTTATGGATTCTGGGTAGTTAGGCATTCCACCACATCATTGATGGCAGATGATGTTTGTTGAGAGTGTATTGGTAGGGACCTACAATGGGTGGGTTCAAATGATGTTGTCGTCTGTGATATTACAGTTGATTCTATGCAGGATACAGGTGAACCATGACTGTGCATTTGGTGACGTTCTATCTGCTTTATTCTTTGAGAAGATACCTACAATCTGCCCTCATGTATAGATCCGGGATGGGGGTCCACAGGAGCCCAAGATGCACCATTGGGGGTAGCTACTAATGAGAAGGGGAGGAGGAGGGATAGGGTGAGGGTTCCGACCCGAATTTTTTGCACACTCGAATCATATGGCCCTTTACATAGATGATTATCCTTATAGTGGGATGAACTACCAAGGTGATCCTGACCTACCACATCCACCCGAACGAGCATGTGGACTAGACAGTAAGTGTTAAGTTGTTATTTTTATGGTGTATTTCGTATTTTTACCACATGTATGTGGCACTGAGTGTAAAATATGTGGTATGCAAATATAGCACCGATAAAACTGGCAGGATATGCAGGCCGAACCGCGACGCCTGGGGCTGTAGATTAGGAAACATCATCATCACACCGAGGTTCAGATGATAGTGCTCTACTCACTGACATATGCCGTAGATGTGACGTGCTGCTGACCAGAGTTTCTGAGCGTTGGTGGGATGAGTTAGACAATCAGTACATAGATGAGTGTACATGTCTTCCCTCAGAGTAGTGAGGGATCATGCAGCGCATGACGATGGTTTCTCAGGCGGTATGTGATATACAGGCAAGTGGAGTAGAGTTGTTGGCGCAAGATCTTCCAAACAGTGACTAGGGACGAGGACATGTGGGTCCCCTTTTTTGTGATTTTGTAATATGCTATGGGCATGTCGGATGTATTTAGAGCTATGGGATCCAAATGCTTATATATTTTATGTGATACATAATTTCATTATGCATCTTGACGATGATGATTTGCTATGTATTTTGTTTATGGTGTCTTTTGTGGTATACATGTGATAAATGCCAATCTAGAATGTTATTTGCAATGGTATCTACAAAGTTATTTTGGGCTCTAGGAACATGACTGAAAGTAATGGTTTCAAATTCATATACCGAAAGCTTAACTCGTAGATATTTTCTAAATTGGACTTTGTTATGTACATGATACACACCATTCAATTGCATGACAAGTAGCGAGGAATGTAAATGAACATGAAGATGAAGGATGTGATGAGCAAGGGCATCGACTAACAAATCTATCACTGCATCATATTCAGCCTACTTATTGGTGGAAGATCCAATTCACATGTCATTAGCATGGACTAACGTATGCAACACAGTGAAAATGGCCCATGCTACCATGGCTAGATTCCAGGCAAAGCGACTCGCACTGTCGGTGCAACCGATATATAGTGTGGATGATGGATCGATCTGAAGGTGCAAAAGACAACAAATGAGATGATGCAACCTATGTAAATGCATCACAAAAATAAATTCATGCATATCAATGAGATATGCTATGGATAATTTTTTTTAAGGTAAAGTTCATTGCGAGGATTAGGAAGGAGTTGGCTTCAAAATCTTCCAGAAGATATGCCTCCTTGCCTAAGTCCTTACGAATGATGTAAGGTCCTAGCCATAATGATTCGAACTTCCCATGTCCTAGGGTATCATGGGGTTGGTCATATACTAGAACAAGATCACTTTCATGGAAGGCATGAGGGTTGACTTTTTGTTCATACTGTGCTTTGGTGCACTTTTTGGCCACTTCAATGGTTTACAAAGCAACACGATGGTCTTTAGAGGCAAGCTCAAGCATGATAAGTCTTTTTTCTAATGGTTGGGTGTCGGGGAGAAGTTCGACTGCTAGGTGAAGGGAAGGGATCTCACACTCGATCGGTAATAATTCCTCCTCATCAAAAACAAGGTGAAAAGGAGTAAACCCGGCAGCAGTTGTAACAGAAGTTCTATAGGCCCACAAAGTTGGGAAGATAATAAGATGCCAATTGATCTTGTGCGTATTCGTCATCCACTGAAGCATTGTTTTTAGAATCTTGTTGACTGCTTCGACTTGTCCATTACCTTAGGGGTAATAAGACGATGAATACTAGTGTTAGAAGCCCAATAGTGAGGAAATCTCATGTCATACCTCATCTTCGAAATGTCGGCCATGGTTAGAGACCAATTGGTTCGCAACCCCGAATCGAGCGATAACATGGTTAAAAAATAAAAGTGTCATGGTAGCCTCTATGTTGTTAAACTTAGGCATGGCCTCCGCCCATTTGGTGAAATAGTCAACTGCCACTATAACATACTCATGGTTATTAACAAACGGTGGTCGATGCTCCATAAAATCAATGGCCCATTTACAAAAAGGATCGACTACAATGACAGGATGGAGCGGAGAAGGTGAGGATCTTGCCTTTCTGGCAAAATGCTGGTAGTTGGGGCAGTGTTTTACTGCCTTAACGCAATCATTGAAGAGAGAAGGCCAAAAGTAACCAGTGAACATGACTTTCTGGGCAGTGGCCATACCAGAGAGGTGAAGACCACAAGCAACATTGTGACACGCGTTGAGCACTTGCTCTATTTCTGGATGGGAGAGACAATGACGAAGGATAGACTCAACACCGCAACAATAAAGATCATCAACGATGAGAAGATAGCGAGGGACCTGGTACCAAATTCATTGTCAAACATCAGGGAAAATTGTAAGAACCCCCCTAATTTTATATATATAATAAATGGGTGAATCCCCATGATACATAGGAAAAAAGGAAGGCGATTTTATCAATAATATAATATGTATATATAATTTTTTTGGCGAATCTCTCACCAAATTATATTATCTTGTAAAATCATGGTGAATCTTTCATTGGATTATAAAATCTTGTAAGATCTTGGCGAATATTTCACTGAATAATAAAGGCTTTGTAAAGGGCTACTAAATTTCATAATGAGTATTTCTTGTAATGGCTTGAAGCCTTACTAATCGATCCATCAAGAACCAAAACAAGTATATTCCTTATATGGAATAGAAATATATTTCTCATGGAAATTCGATTAGGTTTAGCGCAGGTGGTAGGGAGAAATCCTACATGTGACAATGTGTTGGACTCATAATGAGTATTTCTTGTAATGACTATGAGCCTTGTTTTCTAAGCAATCCCTCGAGGATTGAAATATGTATATTACTCATATGGAATATAAATATATTTCTCATGTATTGGAATATAAATATATGAGTGAGGAGTGGTAAATGAGCCACAATAAGTCCTTAGAAAATTGACATGAAGAAGATAAGTGCAAAAAATAAAAAAAGGTGAAAATGGAAAAAATGAGAAGAAATACAAGGGAAAAATGGTGAAACAACAAATTAATAATCCATGGGAGGAACAATGATTAGAGATAGTGAGGGAAGATGTTCCCTCAGTTTAGGGGTAACAAAGGTAGACATTAGAACTCTCACTTATGCAAGTGTAGCTAAACAAACATTAAGCTCTATGTTAGTCATGAGAGGGAGGAAATATGGGAAAGAAATGTGAGAACAAGAATTTAAATGGAACAGAGCATTGGGATTACAATCCTTGCTCGTTGAGTTTGGGTACTTCCTTTGAGGCCTATTGAAAAATTAGGAATGATCTATCTATGTATCTTGTTATATAATTAGTTTGTAAAAGAGTTGCCAAGTAGCTATGTTAGAGCATGGATTTTGTGAAATGTTTTTTACTCATCCTACCTATCTTTAGATGGAGATGAACAAATATGAGTATTGGAGATAAAATTCTCCCATTTTTTGTTGTAACAAATTGTACATGTATAGCCATGTCCATCATTAAGTATGCCCCAACTATATCGACAATATTCCCAAACCAAAAACTTTTTAGTACTAAAAAGCATAAAAAATCCAACATTACATACTAAAAGAACATATTAATAAAATCTGCATGGTGAAAATCAATACAAAAGGTTATAGCACATAAAGGTTTGCAATAGAAATCAGCCTTAAAACTCCTGCAGCCAAGCAAAACAATGATAATAAGCTCGCGTCTCCCTTGGAATTTTATGTATCAAGATGAAACCCCAAAACGCAAAGCCCTAGCCAAAAATAAGTGAGAACCCCTCACATCAGTCAAAGAAGAGGTTTATGCCCTGTAGAAATGCTTAACATTTCAAAGCGACGTCCTTAAAATGTAGAGCCCTACATATATTCGCAAGAGCTAAGAAGGAAGATGAGATTTTACTATTTGCGAGCAGGTAAATAGCCTGATCATGATTTAAGTAATGTTTTGTTAAATTTCGAGGGTTGCGGCTTGCAATTCAAGTCAAAAAAATATAATGTAATTAACTTATTTATTCTTTATCTTACAGTATTTTTTGAATTGCCAGTTTTTACATCTTAGTATCATCCTCCCAGCAATCTGAGTGCAAAGAAGCCTATCATGTGGCAAGGAATCTTTTTTTCTACTAGGGTTTTGGATTTTAGACCATCATTGGAAAACTTGGCTCACTGTGAATAAAAATAAGTTTTGAATATTTAGTTTTTAAATATGTACTAATTAGAAAATATTTTATATAACATTTGAAACTAAGGAGATATTTAGTTTTCAGTTTTGAATATTTATTTTTTAAATGTATATTAATTACAAAAGTCTAGGGAGAGATGTAATTTTGAGAGAGATTAGTAGATAAGTGTTGTTATGATTTTGCTTAGTGAATTTCAGTTTTAAAATTGTGTATATTGACAAAAATTATTACAAAATATTTAAATTTTAAAATGAATATACATGGTCACCTTAGGTACTATGATTGTGTCCTTAACATGATAAAAAATGAACTAACTAGAATCTAACAACACTTTAGGATACCTCTAAGGACACATATAAAATAATAATTATAGTTATCATATTA
>APFE031217784.1:63865-75797 GCA_000404065.3 Pinus taeda
GAAGTGAGACTTTGGATCTGCGAATCCGAAGCAAGGGAAAGGTTCCCCCAAACTGCATAACAAAGGACAAAACCAAGGCGAGGCGGCCTAGAACAACCTGCCAAAGCCGCAAGCAAAGAACAATACCGCAAAGCTGAAGAAGAACACGGGAAAGTGGTGTGAGTTCCATAAGAACTCCACTCACAACACAAGTGAGTGTCAGACCAAGCAGTCACTGGAGGTTGAGCTAAAGGCTTCAGAATCAGATGCATGTTCCGACTCTGAGTCAGAACCCAACAAGGGGAATGATAAAGGGAGGAAGATTATTGATGCATAGCCCAACGCCACCATTGCCACCACAAAGATCCAAAAGGAGGAACCCGAAGATCCAGAGGAGTAGGAGCACCTCTTCCACTCCTAGATGTGGGTAAAGGGTTCCATGCTACAGTTCATTGTCGACAATGAGAGCCAAAAGAACCTCATTTCAATAGAGGTCATGAAGCAGTTGGGCTTACGGACCACAACACATCCACAACCGTACACCATTGGGTTGCTTCACCAAGGACAGGATCTTCGCATGAGCCAGCAGTGTCGCCTTCCATACAACATCAAGCCCTTCAAGGATGAGGTATTATGTGATGTTGCTCCTCTTGATGTTTGTGATGTATTATTAGGCCAACCATACTTGTGTAAGTGACATGTTTTGTATGAGTCAAGGCCTCGTGCTATTATTGTTACTTGGGGAAATACATTTTACAACATATTAGAGGTAGCACTGCCTACCGTCATCTCTTTGGTTACTGCAAAACAAAGCAGTAAGACCATTTCCAAAACCGGGAAATTTGTTTTCGTGATGATATGCCCTCAGGGAAAGAAGAAGACGGTGGCCACGACCTCTAGACAAGGCCCCTCTGCACGACAACAAGAGATGGACAAGGTTATGGAGGAGTAGGAGGACATATTCACCTCCCCCGTAAGGGTGCCTATACACTGTCAGGTCAAGCACTCCATCAATCTAACCCCAAGTGCACCACTGTCCAATGGACCAATCTATCGACACTCTGTTCTAGAGAACAATGAAATCAAGAGGCAGATTCAGGATCTGCTGCAAAAGGGTCACATCTGGTCGAGTTCATCGCCCTGTGGGAGCCCAATCGTGCTGGTACATAAGAAGGATGGGACGTGGAGACTCTGTATTGAATATTGGGCACTGAACAAGATCACTATCTGGAATAGGTACCCAATCCCACAGATTGATGACCTTCTGGACCAATTGAAGGGGGCAAAATATTTCAGCAAGATCAACTTGAAGTTAGGATATCACCAGGTACCAATCGAACCCTACAATGTGTGGAAGACTGCCTTCAAAGCCAAGGAGGGCCTTTTCGAATGGTTGGTTATGCCTTTCGGGTTGACGAATGCTCCTGCAACCTTCATGAGGATGATGGATGACATCTCCATTCATCAACTCGTTTTTAGTGGTATACTTGGATGACATCCTAATCTTCAGCTAGAGCTCAGAAGAGAACCTCCACCACATCTGACACGTTCTCCAAACATTGTGGCAACGCAAGCTATGTGCCAATTTGGAGAAATGCAATTTTGGCATGACCCAAGTTCAGTATCTGGGATATATTATTGATGAACGAGGGGTGCATGTGGATCCAGCCAAGATCCAATTCATTCAGGATTGGCTAGCTCCAACCACTCTGATAGAGCTTCGCAGCTTTTTGGGCCTTGCCATTTTCTACTGTAGGTTCGTGTTGGGATTCTCTCATATCACTTGGCCCTTGAGTCAAGTCACGAAGGGAGGAGTGAAAGAAAAATTCTTTTGGTCTGAATCTCAACAAAAGGAATTCACAGAGTTAAAACATCGCCTCTGCTCTACACCAGTGCTCACATTACCAGACTTGCAACAACCATTTGAGATCGAGACAGATGCCTCTGAGTAAGCTATTTGGGCAGTCCTTACTCAACAGATACATCCAGTGGCATATCACAGTGAGACACTTTCAGACATAGTCTCCAAGTATCCCACTTATGACAAAGAGATGTACTCCATTGTGTAGGGTTGCCGACAATGGAAGCATTACATTTTGGGGATGGAAACGGTCATCCATACAGACCACCAGCCCCTACAGTTCATATAGACACAAGGGAAGTTGTAGATTGATCGCCATCAGAAGTGGTCCACATACTTGCAACATGTCCATTTGAATATCAAGTATAAGAAGGGTAGCAACAATAATGTTGCAGATTGCCTCAACCGACCACCACTCATGGCATTAACCACCGTGTTCAACTCTTGTGGGCACGAGACTTCTAATTGGCCACTTCTCTACAAAAGCAACCCAGAATTTAGCCACACATACCAGACACTCTTGGAGGGTCAACAAGTTCCCAATTTTCACCTCCAGGATGCCTTGTTATGCCACCTCAGACACCTTTGTGTTCCTTCAAGTGAGCGTGCCAAGATGATTTGGGAAGCACACTATAGTTGGGCCATGGAAATTTCAGGGTCAAGAAAATAGTCGCAATGCGATAGAAGTATTTCTATTGGCTTAATCTTCGACAGAATGTCGAGAAGTACATCAAATCCTGCACTGCCTGTGTCATTGCCAAATCGACCATCAAGAAGCAAGGCCTCTATATTCTGCTGCCTACTCCTAGTCGACCTTGGGAATCCATTTCCATGGATTACATGTCGGGCCTTCCTTCTAATAAGCATGGAAATGACTGTGTTTTTGTGGTCGTCGACAGATTCTCGAAGATGGCCATTATGGCGGCCTGCAAGAAGAATATCACAGCAAAAGCCACTGCTAAACTCTTCTTTGAATGAGTGTGGGTACACTTTGGGATCTCACAGTCTATCATCTGAGATCGGGATAGCAGGTTCCTCAATACATTTTGGTCCAGTCTCTGGTCGATGCTGAACACCAAGCTCACTAAGTCCATAGCTTTCCATCCCCAAACTGATGGCCAAACATAGGTCATCAACAAGATGATCGTACACATTCTGCGCATGCACAACTCAAACAATCCATGCACATGGGGTGAGAGCCTCCCCTATGTCCAGTACAGCTATAACCAAGCTCTCCACAACTCGACTAGCCACATCCCTTTTCAAGCGGGCTTGGGATTCCAGCCACTATGTCCCATTGATGTGGCCATGCCATTTGCAGCTACTCAGATAGATTCGACTCATGTCTAGTTTGAAACCGATAAGAAAAACAAATTCATTGATCACATCAAACATATCTGCCAGCAAGTCCACAAAATTCTGGAAAAATCAAATGCTAAGTACAAGCAGCGACATGATCAACATCAGGTGCCACACAAGTTTCAGGTGGACGACAAAGTCTGGTTGCATTTGCAAAAGGAACACCTTACCAGAGACTATCGGAAACTCAGACCACTCCGATATGGTCCTTACACCATTACCAAGGTTGTGGGAGACAATTCATTTGAGCTCAGCATTCCCCCATTCCTTGGCTTGCACCCAATGTTCAATGTGGACTGCCTTCGACCATACATCCCACCACTGCTAGACACATTAGACATTGCAGAATAGCTCACACCTACAGATTTAAATCCAGATTGCATGGAACAAACCACAACTAATTGGATCATGGACACACTGATCAAGAACACTAGACAGCAAAGGATCCAACTATATCGAGTTGTCAAAGCAGACCAACTCCTTCTCCAAAGCAAGTGGCTCACCAGGGACCAAGTTCAGCAGAAGTTTCCTCATCTCATGGAGGAACTCAACGCAATGGGGACCATTGCTTCCTAAGGGGGGAGGAATGATCTAGTTGGAATTTGGTGGTCACCTGCATATTCCACTTGGAACCCCACCATTGTTTCTTTCAATTTTTTAGTTTCCTTACTTGTAGCACAAATTACTATTTTTGGCAGTTTTTCGGGTCCTGAACTTCTGGATCTGTTTTGAGGCCCTAACGACGTTTTTTGGGAAAACCGGGAGTAACATGGGTCAAAAACAAATGTTTCTCACTCAATAATTGTATTCCTTAGATAGATATTTATAACGAGGTATTGTGCATGTCAAACGAAGATCGTATGCCAAAGTTACGACCCTGGGAAGTTGATGTACCAATTTACCCAAGCGGGGCCCATAGTTTGGCGCTTCATCTCCTAGGGTTAGGTTTTTGGATGTTTAGGGTTTTCCATTGTTTCTCAACAATAAATAGGCCTTTGAGCCTCATTGTCACACAGTTCAGAGGCATGTAGTCACCACATCTCTTCTCATAGATAAGCTACCATCTCCCGAGCTGAACTTATTTCCATCCTGTTTGTAAGCATATTTCAGTATTTGATATTAATGAAATGAATTGTTATTTCTACTGTATCTTTGTATTTATGGTTATGTCTGTAATTTTTTTCGTTCCTGTTTAAATCTGGAACAAGTGGCCTCGAAGTTGTGAAGCACAAGGAGGCAATCACAAAATTTGTCAAGACGAGGGAAACAATGGGAATAATGACCATAATGATCACACAAGGCACATGGGTGATTTGTTCACAACGTTTTAAGCCTCTTCACTAAATCTGGCAAGGTAACTTGGACCTCAAGGATATGAGACTCAGGAAACATTTCATGAGCCAAAGGTTTGAGACGAGGAAGCTCAGGATAGTTATTGGTGGCATGCCTAATAACATCACACACATCACATGGAGGTGTCGACTTTGGAGGCCTAAGAGTAGGAGGTGCTTGGGGAGCCTTGTCCTTAGGTTCCTTCTTCATGGCTTTCCCCCCTGTGTGGATGCTTTCGCAATAGGAGTGGGTTCCTATTGAGGTTGCAGTGGAATTGGAGCAACGACAGGGGTTGTAGGGACCGATTGAACTAGGGTCAAAGCATGATATAGTTTGAGCTAACCAGGCGGAGTGCTCGCTAGTGGATGAATGTACCATACTAGGATCCCCAAAGTCATATTAGGGAGAGTCAACAAAGCCATGACAGGGATAGAAAAAATTCAAGGAGGAGGAAACAAGAAAGGTATCTATCTTGCAGGGTAATTTCCTGGCGGAACAACTCGTGGATGGTTAGGACTTGGAGAAATAGTTCCTGGTGGGAACAAAGGAGAGGCACCCAGAAAAGGAGGAGGTCCTTAATGGGTGGACCTGAATGGCTCGACTAAGATGGTAACAACAAGGTTATGAGGAGATGGCTATTGACTAAAGGTACCATACTGCTTTTGAGTAGCCCGTGACACTTGTAACATGCAAACACTCAATGAGTTGGGCTCAGACATGGGAGGTGGAGGACCAGGGAAAGCACCCAACAAGGTGGAATATTTGTAGAATCTAGGTGAAACACCGGTGAGAGGGGTGGCAGACTACTTGCTAGAGATTGA
Organism: Pinus taeda; assembly: GCA_000404065.3. Lineage (NCBI taxonomy): Eukaryota > Viridiplantae > Streptophyta > Pinopsida > Pinales > Pinaceae > Pinus > Pinus taeda. Next base: position 69,218 of record APFE031217784.1, read on the forward strand.
TGAGATAATGGACTCAAGGGAGGTTAAGGATGACAACTCGTAATATGGCAACTAATCGATAGTGATGATCTTCCCTTCATGGGGGAAGCACATCTTGCAGAAAACCACAGATGACATGGCATATGTGTAACTATGACCCAAGAGAATGTTGTAATATAGAGGGGCATCAATAAGCTCAATATCTACATTGATAGTCTTGCCCGCAAGAGTCACTAGACAATTGTGATACATGTCGATAGGCTAGGAGGGGTGCCTGTCCCAAGCACACAAATTCATGGTGGATGGGGACAGTTCAGGTGACTTGAGTTGCTTCCAAATGACAGTGAACATCACGCGGGTGGATGCACCTTCGTCAATAATGCATCAGGAGATGATGGCATTATGGACTCGGACTGGTATCTAGAAAGCAATGGATGGAGGTAATGGAGGATGTTCTGATGCATCAATAGGAAAGATAACCAAACGATCATCTAAAGGATCTACTGCGCCTAAATAAGTTATTAGATCTTTCTTTTGATATGGGTATGATTGGATAACTTCTAGCATTGACATGGCAACAGGTTATTGCGCCAAGTCGTCTACTATAATGTATGTGTGGGTAGCTCGGTTAGAAGTCACGTTACGATGTAATGGCCCCTTAAGGATCTTAGGAATTGACTCAACTTTAGTCTGAGGGGTCTGTAACGGACCATTTGGTGTCGTAAGAGGCTCAAAATATTCTTTGGTTTTGATCTCAGTCGCGGACGAAGTCAATGGCTTGTCGTATTGATGCGATCGAGTTTGCAAGTTGACATCGAAGGTGTTGACCTCGTCAAAATTCATCATGAGGATCTGGTAGTCACCAGGACCAAAAGTTTGGGGAGGGTGGGCTACTTGACCTTGTTGAGTTTGAGCACCAATAAATCCTTGCTAAGGGAAAGGATTTGTAAGCACGACCGGTTGAGATGGCATAGGTTTGCGAGGCAGTTTCTACATGGGCGGTTGAGCTCTAGAAGCTACTTTGGCTTCCCACATTTGGCGCATCTGGGGTAAGAGGGGACACTCATGAGTATAATGGCCATGTACACCACAACATGCACAAGGCTTCTTCGTACTAATAACCTTGTTCTGATTGGGTTGTTTACTCTTTTGCTGGTTATTGGTGTTAGGCTGGTTCCCCCGGGGTTGATTAGGTTGAGTACCCTAGTTACCCTTGTTACCCTTCCCCTTATTCGTTTTCTTCAAATTTTTGGGTTTGGTCGCACTCTGTTGGGCATACACTTAACCCTGTGGTGGCGATGGTTGTTGGGGTTGAGGATGCATGGGAGGCTACGGCACTAATTCTTGAGGGGTTGGAGCACTTGGAGGTGCATAGGTGTAAGATTGTGAAGGGGAAATGTTCTAGTAGACAGGTTGAGCACTAGTTGGCCCTGACATCAGTTGATGTGATTGGGTGAATGCATAAGATGTGCTTTGTCCTTAATACATGTTGCTGATACGATGGGGATGAGTGTTAGATGAACTGGTGCTCCCCTGTGGATAGTCATAACTCTACTGAGTATACGGCGAAGGATGTGAAATAGCTCCAACAATACCGTTGGTGCCATGAGATTCCCCTGGTGCATTGGAACCACCAAGACAAGGGTGGTCTGGTATAATGATATAGACATAACCAGATTGAGCATAAATCAAGTCATATCTCAGAGCGGTCTAGAGAGCCTCTTCCTATGTCTGAGGAAAGTGAGATGCGACATCTTTGGCAATGGGTGCTAGAAGAGTCCTAAGAAACCAATCGAGGTATACACGGTCTTTGAAGGAAGGAGCATGACCGATGCTCCTCCTTCTACGTCATTCCTGGACATGGTCGGAAAGACGGGTGGAAGAGGACTGATGAAATGTGGTCAAGAGTTCCATATCGGTGTCGTAATGGAGAGGTGACTGAAAATATGAAAGGAATTCTTTAGCAAGTGTCATAAAAGTGTAATGAGAAGCGGAGGGCTGGTCAATGTACCACTTCACAGCATCTCCAACGAGTATGCGTTGTAACAACCGAAGATGAATGGAGTCATCGGTGATGGAATTGGAAGAATGCCACATATGGAAGGAGTGGACGTGATTTGTGGTGTCCTCTCAAAAATTACCCTCAAACTTGTGAATGTTTGAGGGAAGCTTAGTTAGCATAGCTGTCCAACCAGCATCATGATGTATGGGGTTGTTAATCAACTGGTTAAAATCTAGGAGACTTAACCCAACCATGAAAAGTAGCGAAGGGGTTGTCAGGACAGTCCCTGTAATGGTTCCGCTATATGTGACTACCGAGATAGAACCAAATCCACCACCAAGTTGGTTTCCTGCACCTGCAGTGGGTCCTGACATGGTGACAGTATGTAGTGAAGGAGGCTTAGAATCAGATGAACCAGAAGAAGAGTCGGTATGGGGACTCTAGGGATGAATAACTCGAACCTAGCAGGGAGGAGTAATACGTCCAAGAGGAAACTGAGGATGAAGACCTAAAACTCTCCGCGACAAATGCCTTGGTGGCACAATGGTTACAAGACACAAGTGACACGGAAATGGCGAAGGGAGATAAACAAAATGGCTATGTCTTTGTTTAGGGAGATAAATTAATTAAGTTAAGCCTTGGCTTGGCGATGTAAACCAAATGCCCTTCGCTTAAGGTGTGCTTTTGTGTTTCTTGATTAAGCCCATATCGTGTTTGAAAAAAGAAAAATATTGTTGAAATATTATAAATAAACTAAAATTAAAAACAGAAAATGAACATCAAATCAACTACCTAAAACCCAACCCAAACTGGGTTTGCAAACGATGTGTTGGTTGGTGGTGAAATCAAATGAAAACACACAAAAAAGGCCAAGACATCGAATCATCGGTGTGACTAGGATCACATGACACTATGTTGTTGGAAAGTGGTGCAGTAACAGCAAAAACCTAGTGAGGAAAATCACTGTAAAAGATAGAGAGAGGGATGTGAACTCTAGGGAAAACAATGGCACCCTAAGGAAAATGACCAAACAAGGTTCAAGAGGCAAATTTTGTATGGAAACAACCTATCTTTGAATATCTGAAATAGGAAGGTACATATATGGAAAATATGGTTGAATGCTCTGCAAAAACTCAGACTTCTTACTCAGCTAAACTCCTCCTATAAAGGTGGAAGCGTAGTACAATCCCTAAGGGGCTAAATTCCACTTCGACAAGCGAAAAAGAGTAGATCAAGGCTTAATCGAGCTAAGATAGTGGTCAACCAACCCAGTAGACTGCTCTTGGCAAAACCCAAAAAAAGATCAGAAAATTTCCCAAAAACCCTAAAATCACAAGTATTGGCCTGATTCAGGGGATATCGCACTTTTTGGGCTAGAAAGTGTGTTATGAACCTCCAAATCATAGGTTTGGGGCAGAAAAGTGTGATTCCAGTTCCTCAATTCTCGGGCGGCAAGTCTTGGAAAAATTTGTCGTCTCTGTCACTGTTGGTTCCTGTGACTTGCAGAAATAACCAGAAAACTTGCGGAAGTTAGAAATTTGACTGATCTAGGATTAGAAAGCTAGTAAAAAACATTAAGAGATTGAAAAGAGAAAATCCCTAAGTTGAAAACTAAAGGTCGCCCAGGTTTCTGAATCTAAATTAAAAGTGGAGTGGATTCGCCATTTGTTATGTAGTGTTCTTATCGAAGGTGTACGGAAAGAAACCATTTTAGACTGTGGATGAAAAACAACCAAAATAGTAAAAATGTTTATTAAACTGTGTGGATCTGTAGAAAATAATAGAAACAAAAATTTCCAAAGCCTTGATCTATGCAACATAAATAGTTAAACAACAAAATCGAATAGTAAAATAAGCGCAAATAACTCCAATAATCCAATGGAAACCAGATATATAAAGAATATATTTTATTAGATGACACATGTGAAGGAAACAAATAATGTTACAAATCCCCCTCTATGGGATGGGTTCTTGGCTATCCCCAATGTCTTTAGATTTTGTAGAGTCTCTCTCCTCTATAGTGTGTAAAACCCAGTAAACAAAATGTTTAAGCTCAATGAGAACTCAAATGGAAAAGAAGATGGTGTGCCACAATGATAATAGTCAGAGCTAATAAAGTGAGTGCAGCAATGAAAATGATCAAAAGTGAAGAATAAATGTAAAACCATTATATTTATAAAAAAAATATTAGGTTATTCTTGAATAATGGAAAATGATAAAATCTTATTATCCAAATTCTAGAATTAACCATTTGGAATATTTTTTTTATTTGGTTGGAGAGAAAAAGTATTTATATTGGTTAAATACTTTCATTTAGAAATAATAAATAAATAAATGGTGTATTTATCATCTAAGGAATGTGGTTAAAGAATAATAAAAAAATAATGATTTATTTAAGTATTCCTAGGGGATTTAGTCAAACTTGACAAGGAATAATAACTAAATAATGATTAATTAATTATTCCTAGAGAAAAGTAAGATAAATAATGATTTATTTATTTATTTCGCATGACTAGGTCAAATATGACAAGGAATATTAGTTAAACAATGGTTTAATTAATTATTCCTAGAAGATAATTAAATAATTAAATATTTAATTAGTTATTCTTCATGGGTTTAACCAGAAATAACTTAACAAATGTGGTTTATTAAGTAATTTCTTATAGTGAAAGCAATTTTACTATTGTAAAATTGGCCCTACATGGTGTACTTCGATCCATCTAGTAAGTTATGGCTATATGATCATCTTTTGGTGATAACAGTGGTCACTAGTATCCCTCCTAAATTTGGCATGTTAATCTCAAGACCATATTGTGCCAAATTAGGAGGAAGTCTTCAAATGGACACCTATTTTGCTACCATTCTTGTATATGGAGGTGAGCATCTCAGATTATATAGAGAAGTAAGATTCATGAATACTGTTTGCAAATCAGATCAAGCAAGAAACTATCCCATTTATGTAGTAGATCAAGAATTTGGATGTTTTGAATTATCATCAAATAACTTACAAAACACTCAGCTCAGTATTGAAAGCATTGTAGAAAAAACAAAGACCATTAAGACTGATATTTGGAGGTTATACTTTGATGGTTCTTACTCAAACAAAGGATCTGGAGTTGGTATTGTATTGGTTTCACCAGACAAAGAGAAAATAACTCAATCCTATAAGCTTGAATTTGATGTGACAAACAATGTAGCGGAGTATGAAGCCTTCCTTCTATTGTAAGGTCCTTCGCCTTGGTGGGGATAACCTTACTAACAGAATGGATTACTGGGACAGAAAAATGGCAGTTCATAAGGCAAGCAAGCCACAGAAGCAAGGCAGTGATAGAACGAAAGCAAGCGGGTTAGCGAGAAGGGAACAGGGCAGGGCTAAAAAGAGAAGGCACCACCCACCTTTATTCTGCCTTCATAAGTCCTTTAAGTGGGGGGCCGTTGTCAATTGAACCATTCTTCCTCACCCTTCCCTTTCTAAGAAACTATCACTTTGATAAGGTTTCCATTTCGTATTTTGACCAATCTGCCAAACTGTTTTCTTTTCTATGACGTGGGTGACGCGAAAGAAGAAAGATTCTTCACATTCGAACTGAGGATGGAATAGAATCGGGAGAAATACTGTAGTCCCACCTGCCAGTGGATGATCTATCTCTTGATACCTTCCACCTGTGAGACATCTCTATACCTACCTATTGGCAGTATCTTATATCCAACCTTCTCTACAACTTCCTGCTTGAGAGATATCATCTTCTTTCTCCCTGCCTTCAAACTTATGCATGCATGCTTCTACCGCTTGCTTTGACCTTGCCACCATCGACTCACTCATTCCGATGCCCACCACCCAATAAGCATCAAGGACTGGCAAGGGCTGACTGTTAGCCCCCCCCCCAATAAGTAAATTAAAACTGAGTGCACGACCAACGGCCCGCCTCAACAGCAATCACTCGCTGCTAAGGAGAGGGTGAGCTGCTCGAAAACTTGACCTATGGGAGAGGTAATTAAGTGACTCGACTAAAAAGGAAGAGGAACGATGCAAATGGCCTTTCAAGGCATTTCTAGGAGCTACGCAGGTCCCCAGCTTGGGCGTGTCAAGTAGCCGTAAAATGCACGCAAATGGCCTTTCAGATGATAACGGGGCTCTCGATGCATGCCTTTGGAAAACACTACTGGAATGTGAGAAATTTCCTCATGCACCATTTCAGGTGAGTCAAAGCAGAGTGTCTTATATATGTCATTACTCCATCTCGCCGAGGTGCACATCTCTATCTCTAGTTTATGAAGCCGCTAGAGAAGAAATAGGAAGGGCAAGGGCAGAGGGAGCAAAGGCAGGTTAACCCGGTCGATAAAGCAGTCGACTCAGTAGATCCTATAGACCCACCCATAGCCATAAAGCAAGCCAAGCCAAAAATATTGCCATCTAAGTAACCCACCAGCTTAAGCCAGAAGCCAGCAACATTGCTTCTACCTGTTAGCGCTTGGAATTCACCTAGGCTGAGATAGACAAACTCTCAAGGCTACATCAAACCATTTCACCTCGTAGCTAGCCCTACGAGGTATGAGAAGGCTCTCTCGGGTCAGATTCGGTAGATCTTTCAATATGAT
>APFE031217784.1:75826-137855 GCA_000404065.3 Pinus taeda
GACCAAATTTTGCTTGAAGACTCACTGAAATGACAAAATTTGACCTTGACACTTCAAAATAACTTTGTAAGAGCATGTTTGATCACTAGAGGAAGGCTATAAAGACTGACACTAACACTACCAATCCCAAAATCATAGGTTAACGATTACCTACCTGCAGGTGGTATAATTTGTAATACCTAAGGTAGGTTACAGGCATTGAGCATTTGACTAAGCAAACCATTAGCACTTGGGTCGTTTTATAAAGCCAACCAGACGCATATAAGGGCACTGAACCCAATAACCCAGACACATGTTGGGTCGTTTTATAAAGCCAACCACACGCACCTTGATAAGGCATGGAGTGTTTGACTAGAGAAACCAGACACAATAATGGGCGTTTGACTTTCGTTTTGGATTGGGGAATAAAAGCTTTCACCATTGCTTCTTCTTAAACCGTCTCTGCCTCTCTTGTCTCTCCACCTGCTGGTGGTGTCCCCGTCCTTGATGTTGCCTTCCCCCCTCCTTCTATTCTCTTCGGCTATCTATGTGACACACGATACAAGATGGATGGTTAGCAAGGTCTTTAGCATGGGTATAAGGTATCTATGATCCCTTGTATCTATTGGTTATAATGTCGAGTAGCTATCCCTTCCCTCGTTATTCGGTATTGAGAAGTAGCTAATACTAGCTGTTCATTTTGCGCTTAATTTAGAAACTCTCTGCTCGGTAGCTCTTGCTTTTGTTGTCGTTCTGCTCGCTAGCTTCCGTTGCTAGCATTGCTAGATAACTGCCTGTTCTGATCCGTGGAGCCCTGGGAAATATGGTTGAACGAGTGAAAGAAATGCATAATATTGTATATAATCGGGAGCCCGTAGCTTCCCTTTGTACGGTTCCTGATCGAGAGCTTGTTGTTCGAAAGCCAGCACCAGTCGCAGGTCATCCAAAGCGGAAGCAGGGGTAGGCGAGCTTTCTCGATAGCTTGACAGGAAAGCCTTTAAGGATCCTACCCCATCTGCGTTGGTTATAGTGGTTTGTAGAGGTTGGTTAGGTAAGGTTGAATGGGTAATCCCTATTTTTTAGTATATCCCATCCAGCATTGGTAGAATAGTGAGCAGTATAAGAGGTAGCATTGATAAGCATGCCTTGGAAACTGGAACTGGGTTTCAAATGGGGTACTTGGGCAATCCCACTATTGATGTTGAAAAATACCAATATTTGATCAAAAGTATCCTTCACTTCACTGCTAAAGTAAAGTATCTCATCCCTCACCCATATGATGGATGAGTGAGAAATCCCTAATTGACTTATTGGGTCAAGTAGATCCCTCTATTCAAGGTCCCATATTTGGAGTAAGTAATGCTTTTTAGTCCTTGAAATAGAATCCTTTTCCTCCCCATCCTCTCACAAGGGATGAGCACAACCACCTAGCCACTCAATGGTTAAGGTCAAATCCTATAATAAAAGACCATGTGTTACCTACTTGCACCTCTTTAATCATTTCTTCCCCTCCTACTTTTGCGAATAGTAAGGCAAAACAACGCCCACCTGGGGAGTGGAATGGACGCAGCTAGGGTGAGCAATTCATTCAAGGTACCGTAACGTAAGGCCGCCTGGTTCTTTTAGCTTGAATAGGATGAGCGTAGCGTAGCCGTACTGACTGGAATCCATACTGGTTCTTTGAGCTGGAAGCGTAGCGGATGAGCTTGACTAAAGGACAACTTCAAAGGTAAGCTGCTCAGGTCTTCTATGAATATGAATTGACGGAAAACCACCGCAATATATAGAATGTCGTAGCTGAAACTCTCTCTATCTCAGGCTCAGGATGGCCTCTCATTCATTCAATCTCAGGTTAGATTTCCTTAAATGGCTCGCACACAATATGGTAATAACCCGAAATGCCGGGGAAGCTCAATTGTTACTTCTAGGCACGGTACAAAGCCAAAGAACTTGATTCATGAAACTATTAGGGCAAGTGCTAAAAGTTTGCTTTTTCCCTCCCCGTTTCAACAATATGGAAGGTATAGATAATTCCCGAGAAGTAACCGTCATTGAAGGTTTTTCTGACTTCACTTACTCCGAAAAAGCTAAAGAAGAGAGCTCATGCAGAATGAAATGAATTCGCTTGCTGGATGGTCAATTTGGGTTCTTTGAGTGAGGTGTAAGAGGGGCTTTAATAGGTACCCCTATTCTGGTATACTCTGATAGTAGGAGGGCCTCTGTTCTCCTATGCTCGCGAAACCTGACCTTTGGAAGGTCCCGGAGGGGGCTTGCGCTTTCTGAGGGCAAGGAAGGTGATGGATTTCTATCGAGAATATAATAAAGAACCAATCTTTCCTTGACAATCCTGCAGGTCATTTATGTGCTCTCAAGGCTCGACCAATCCTAGAGACCTAGACCTGTTAGCCCCTTATACTACTTTCATCATCCATGCTTTGTAGCTACTGCACTAGACTTATCTTCTCGGGACAGACAGAATGGATTCACTCAGCCAGCGTACAAACAATATCACATACACCACACCATCACTATGTATCCACCTGAATACCTAGACCTGCTTCTATCTATAGACTAAATGAATGCTTAGGAGGGACAGCTATAGACCGGGAATCAGATTCAACTTCCGACTAGAAATTTCTTGAATGAACTGTTTCGCTTCGCACCTCTTGCTTTAACTAGGAATTGGGGATACAACACTAGGATATTTGAACCTTTCAACTTTTTGCCTTTCACTGGAAGGAATGACACGATCGTTATATACGTTGATTCACTATTTGAAGATCATACGCAAGGAGTAATACCTCTGGGAAAGGCACCAGGGTCTTCAGGAAGGTGCCAAATAGACCCAAGGAGAGGGAGAGAGAACCATTCTAATTTGAAACACCTTGCCCCCGGAGGGACAATCGGCTTCACACCTTATTATTGTGTAACCTTCTATACCGGTAAGTGAAAAAAGGGGGGGACAGGTTGATAGAGAAACATTCCGTGAGAGAGAGAGGACTTGAGAGAGACATTCAGAGAGGGGGTAGTGACATTCAGGGAGGTTAGGTAGTTTCATTCATGCTGGTCCGATAGTGGCATTCACGTTAGTCGGGTAGTGTCGGTCAGGGAGGTGGGTGATGCTACCGAACCGCTTACAAGCTTGCCCGGCTAAGCAAGAACGACTTACAAGCTTGATTGACTTGATTGGGGTTCTTTCAAAAGCATAAAACTGCGTCAATTGCCATTTTCATGCGCTTTTTCGCCACTTTACCCCCGGTGTGTAGCCTTCTCCGAAAGCACTTGCTATGAGCTTCACGGAAAAAGGCTACATGTTGTATGGAGGCCTTTTACCCATGCTGTTGTCTGTACGGATCCATTCCCCTTTGAACACACACATTGGGAGCCTTTTACCGCTTATTGGATCCGTCAAATAAAGGTTTTAGCTCGGTAAACCCAATCAATAAGTCTCGAGTGTTATTCCTTCTTTGCATGGGACCACACAAAGCAGCTCTATGTCAGGCGAGTTCGAGCAACTATTCGCTTCCGCAAACTAATTTATAAGGTATATCACAACGAAACACGAAGGATATAATCAAGTAGGTTCAACCTTGAAAACCAACCACAAGGGAGGAGGGAGCATAAACCCACCCCATATATGTATGTGCCTTCGAAGAAACGACGTACGGAAAACTCGTTGTTTCACGGCGAAATAAATAGTATAAAATGAATCCAGTAGTTTGGTGAGGCATATAATATATTCTTCGATATTGGAAGTATAAGGTTGTTGTGCTTGTTACTGTTGCAGGTAGAAAGTCGAAGTACCGAGACAGGGCTCAGTACCAATCCGATATCAAGCACTCATCTGGTTGGGCACTATCTACGTGCGGTCACCAATAAAGTCCAATGGTAAGGGATTCCACTATATGTATTAGGCGGGTTGCTCCCCCAACCTTGACCGGCATTATTTGAAGTCGATTCTTCATATACATCATTTCGGTCGCAACAACTTAGATCAAATCAACTCTAGGCAAGGAGAAACAAGAAGGTTTCATAGCACGAGTGATGAGCCTTCCAGTTCATTTACTCTATCTATTCAGGGCCAGGAAGAACATGTGAGCAAAGCGAAGGAAGGGAAAGCACTCCTTAAAGCCAGACAGGAGATCCATTTCAATAAAAGAATTGATTACGACAGATCGATTGACTTAAGACCGATACAATACGAGACACGACCGTTGACCGTTTACCGTTAGCAGAAGCAGTACAGCGGGAATGGGATATTGAATGAAAGTCAATCGAAGAAGCAAGGGATGACCCTTTCCAGATGACCGATAGAGGTTGGATAGATTCCTTTTACCAGAAGGAGGAGATAATAAGGGATTCACTGCTCTATACTTTGCTATAGTTGAATTCACTCCTAGGCCTTAAAAGAGAGCATTTTCTTGCATGTTTAGTGACCAACCTATTCGAGCTTTCAAAAGCTTTTCACTATCGAAAAGAGGGCATATAGCCCGAGTCCTTAATACAGGAAAGACCGATTACGACTGTTGCAAGAGTTTATACCCTTTATGACAAAGGACAGGAAAGAAGCAAAGGACAGACCGATAAAGACAAATGACTGGAGACCGAGAGGGTCAAGGCAACTCTTTCTAAAGGAAGGAATCAGTATTCGTGGATGACTTCCGATAGACCGATTTCATAGGCTTTAACTAAATAGAAATGGGCATATAGAGAAAGTCCTGCACTCAAAACTACAGGAAGGGAAGCGGTAAATAAGCAACAAGGGATGAGCTAAAGCAAGAATAAGGGGCATGCCCGAGGCTCAAAGGAAAGGGCTGGAGGATAAAGATATTGACAAAAACGATTAAGCGAAGTTGACATATGACAGAAGAGCATTACCAGAGATGACCGGTTAGACCAATGACCGATTGCAAGGCAAGACTTTCTAGTTTATAGTTGAGAGATGAGCGATTCCAATTGAAAGATTACATTCGCTCTTCCTTATTCCCTCTTACGAGAGTTGCGAGAGATCCCGACCAATAGCATTATTATTGATGTAAATAGCCCCTGGTATCAACCTAATTGAAGCTAAGGAATTGGGTCAACTAGTTCAAGGTTATATAATATCTAGGCCCGAAGGTCTAGGTAAGCTATAGAAACTACTCATTTGATTCTAGCTTGTGGCTTCGCATATTGATCCCTACTACCACATAGACTAGTAGACGCTAGGTCTTGCTCTATCCCATTAGGTTGGAGTGTAGGCGTATTCATATTACATGTTGACTACTATTTTCTTAATTAGTTTGTCTATGTGCATCAAATCAAGTCCTTCGTCCTTCCCTCATGTTCACCGTAGTCACATCATAGAGGTCAATGGGCGGCTTTCAAGCATTCAATCCCAATAATCATATTAGATAGAGTACTTCTTTTTCTTACACATGTGGTCTATGTAGGGTCAAAGCACATAGCCATACTACTAGGTAGTGCTGGAACCCACACAGATGTCTGCAATTTCGGTGGAGTAGGGGAGAGAGACCCCAGAGCCTTTTCATGCACCAATGTTCATGCTCCAGACACCTAATGGAGATTGAGTAGGACATCGAGGAGATGATTCGCACCATGCATGGATAGTGGAAGAGTGAAAAAGCAGGAGTCTAACCCAAATTCTTTGAGGTGAAGAACGGAGAGCAGTGGTGGGGAGTGAAGCCCCAATACAGATAACAATAAAAGGCCCTAGGTAGGAATGGACAATGAGATCCTAATTAAGTAGAGAGAGCGAGGATATGCAATAGAATCGATGATCCGAAGTGATTCATTGAATGGCCATTTCAACATCCCCTCTTTTATATAGTATTCATACAATAGAATTGTGTTTGAAGGGAGTGTCTTTCTAAGTGAATCCAATGTATCTCCATTACTATTTATTGAATTCCCCCCTTCTGAATCCATTAATGGTTGAGGGACGACCGAAGAGGCCTTCCAATGAGAGCCTCTTCCTCTTCTTTAATGGATGGGAATACTTTCATGAAAAGGATGGCTTTTTTACCTCCTCCGACTGCCTTGAGAAATTCCATGCCCCCGGAGGGACAAGCGGCTTCGCACCATATTTATTGGCTCCTTTTTGATTAGGGAGTGCAAAAAAATATTCAAAGAAGGTCTCATATAACCTAATCCAGCAACACCTCTTACCCCAAGAGATGAACCAATTCTAGTGCCTATTGATCCTAAATAGAAGGGACCAAGTCAAGTCAGCAGTTGGAGCTCCACCTTTGGAATCTGAGGATAAAGACGAAAGTTTGTGATACTACATTCAATTAGGAGTGAATTCAATCTCCTACTGCCTTATCCCGACGTGATAGCCAGGACTTGGACTATCAAAGCCTGAATTCCTAGCCCTGCTATGGAATGACTCAATTCTGCCACTGAAGCACCAACCTTGTCAAGATCTGGTTGAAGCAGTTCGAGAGCCCTAGCCTATTCCAATTCCATATCCAAGAGCATACCGCTTGGAATTCGAGTTGTAGATCCAGGGTCTGGATCTGAAACGACCATCAATGGCAGTTTCAGCGGTAAAGGCTAGCCATAGAGTTCGGGGCAAAGACATAGGTATAGCCGAGCGAGGCGGGGTAGTGCCGATGGTGACCACCAGCACTAATCCCCAAGCATGTCCTCACCATAGATTTCAACTCTGCCCAAATCCGATGGCCACCTAACTGTTTCAAACCCCCCCTGATGTGATTATATTTAACGTCGAGAGGGGGGGGGGGGATCCAAAAAATAGTTTCCCACTGCTACGTGTCCTTCTGCCGAGATTTCGAACTCCCCTCTACCAATACAAGAAACCTCTCTCCCCCCCTCCGAAAACAATATCCGCTACACTGCGATGCAATATGATGAAAAAATTGTTGCGCTATGTTTCTTCGAAGGTAAGGAATTTACCCTATTATGATGGTTTAACTGACGTTGATCTGTTTTTGGATGAATTTGATCGAGAAGTCCCTGAGGATCACCACTTCCAAGCATTAGATTTGGCACTGTGCGCCACACCTACACGATGGTGGGGTATGCATAGAGATAGTTTTGGTGGATGGAGAGATTACCAAAGAATGATGAGGTTACGGTTTGGGCGTCCTAACACCAGATTGACTAAGAAATATAATGGAAGGGATGATCTGCGCGATCACTTGGCGAAATGGACTAAAGCTTGGGGAACAGAATCGTAGCTGGAGTGGGTACATATCTTCTGCCATACTTTGGATACGATTCCCATGAATTGGTATCTGGAAACAGATCTCTGCCATGGCACCGCGTTGTGGGATGTATTGAAGGAGGGTTTCTTATTGACCTTTAGCTTTGAAGATGGATTCGCAAGCATCGATGAAGCGCTACAATAAATTAAGGCGGTTATCTTCAGAACGCCAGCAAAACCTATGGACTGGGTCCAACTAGATTGGAGCACCCAGTTGTTCCATGCGTTGGAGTGTTATAATGTGACTGTTAAAGAGGAAGATGAAGATCCGAGGGACATTAATATTCCAAAGGTAGAAGGGCATTGTGAAGTCGAAGGCCCATAAATAGAAAACTCGGACGTCACTGCGCCATTGAAGACAAAGCAAGTAAACATTGAAACTAATGAAGAACTGACGTTTGCAAAAATTGGAGATTACTGGGATGACGCCATAGTGGATAAAGTTCCTAAGTTACTCTGCTAATACTAGGACCTTTCCGCCACCAAGTTTTCAGATTTGAAGGGCATAAATGGCGATTTAGGCATTATGAAGATTACTTTGAAGTCAGACGCGAAGACTATTAAACAGAGGTTGTATCGTCTTAATCCCAAATACAAGGAAAAGTTTTGTCGTGAGTTGGATAAGGTGCTATAGGCAGAAATCGTGGAAGTTGTGGAGGAATCTGATTGGGTGAGCCCGATGGTAGTTCAAGAGAAGAAATAGACAGGTAAAATAAGAATTTGCGTAGATCTGTAGAAGGTTAATGATGTGTGTGTCCACGACCCATTCCTGACGCCATTTATGGACGAAGTGTTGGACAATGTTGGAGGGCAAGAGGCCTAGTCATTTACTGATGGATTTTTTGGGTATCATCAGATTAATATCGCGCTAGAGTATAGGAGCAAAACAACCTTCGTAGAGGAATGGGGTTGTTTCCAATACACTGTGATGTCGTTTAGGATCAAGAATGCGCCTGCGATATTTTCTCGGGTAGTTATAGCAGTGTTTAAGGAGTTCATTCATAAGTTCTTGGAAGTATACTTTGATGATTGGAAGGTTTTCGGATTAGTGAAGCGCCATGTAGCAAGTCTGCGCTTGATGTTGGATACGTGTCTCAGATACCAGATCACTCTAAATCTGAAGAAATTCATATTTTGTGTTCCCTTTGGGATCTTCCTGTGTCACATGGTGCGCAAGCAAGGATTGATGGTGGACCCTGCAAAGATTGCAGTAATTGTAAATCTGGAAGCCCCTAGGAACATCAAGCAACTGCGCGCAACACTAGGACATACGGGATATTATAGAAAATTTATCAAAGCTTATGCTCAGATTACTGCGCCAATGGAGAAACTACTGAAGAAGGATGCAACATTCTGTTGGGACGAAGAATTTCAACGCAACTTAGATGTATTGAATGAGAAGATGGTCATCACGCCAATATTGGTATTCCCTGATTGGAAAAAGGAGTTTCATGTACATGTGGATGCCTCTTGAATTGCGTTGGGTGCAGTGCTAACACAGGCCGGTTAAGGAGAAATGGACCATTCTATAGCCTTCGCGAGTAGAAAATTATCGAAGGCTAAGAAAAGTTATTCAACAACAAAGCACGAAGGGTTGGATATGGTGTTCGTGTTGCAAAAGTTCAAGCATTATCTATTAGGAGGGAATTTCAAGATGTACACAAATCATTATGCCCTGAAATACCTAGTTAATAACCCTGTGTTGGGGGGGATATCTGCAGATGGTTGCTACTATTTCAAGAGTATGACTTTGAAGTCATTGTGAAGCCAGGGAGGTTAAATGTGGGACCTGACCATCTATCATGGATCGAAATAGACGAGGAACCTAATAATCTAGAGGAAGGGTTGCCCGATGCACAACTCTTTGCGGTGAGCGTAGCGGATGATCATTTTTTCGATATTATTCACTTCTTGACTACAGGGATGGCACCAGAAGGATATACAAGTCAACAAAAGAAGGAATTAGTAGTGCGTGCGGCCGATTTTTCAGTCATTGCGGGAAATTTGTATAAGATGGGTGTAGATGAAATCTTGTGAAGATATGTGCCAGATTTTGAGTGGAATAGCATTCTCGCTGAAGCTCATGGGGGGGCTGCGGGAGGTCATTATGCAGGCAAGGAAACAGCACAAAAGATTTTGTGCGCAGGGCTATGGTGACCAACGTTGCACAAGGATTCCAAGGTGTATTGCAAGGCGTGCGATGCATGTCAAAGAACTGACAGACCATCATGAAGGGATGAGTTACCACGAAATCCTCAATTATCGTTGTAGCGATTTGAGAAATGGTTGATTGATTTTGTTGGGCCAATTCAGCCCTCGAGAAAGAAAATAGGTGCACGCTATATTATCACCATGACGAAATATCTCACTAGATGGGTGAAATCACAGTCGGTTAAGGATTGTATAGGGGCTACGACAGCAAAGTTTTTGTTTGAGTATGTCTTAACTAGATTTGGCTGCCCGAAAGTGTTGATGACCAATAGAGGCGCACACTTTTTGAATGATACGATGAACGCATTGACTGACGAATTCTAGGTCTACCATCAGAAGAGTACACCGTATCACCCATAGGCAAATGGAATTGTGGAAGCCTTTAATAAGATTTTGGAAAATGAGTTGATGAAGATCTACAACACGCAGTAGAATGACTGGGATGTGCACGTACCTGTAGTACTGTGGGCTTATAGGACTACTTGTAAGAAGCTGATAGGGAAAACGTCGTTCAGATTAGTATATGGGGTCGAATTTCTAATGCATAACAGCTCTGACGAATATGGCGGATTGCAAGGCCTTCGAGGAATGGCATGCACAGCTGATGGAGCTCGAAGCGGATCAATTTTTGGTAGGATTTCATCAACAAGTAGAGAAGGAACGTGAAAAATCATGGCATGATCGCCATATCAAGCTTCGCATGTTCAAGGTAAATGATCTTGTCCTATTATATGATATTAAATTCACTAAATTTCCAGGTAAATTCCATATGCATTGGTTAGGGCCATATATTGTCAAAGAAATTATAGATGGAGACGTAGTTCAGCTCGTGAAGTTGAATGGGGAACCCTTCTCGAGAAGAGTGAATGGGAGCAGGTTAAAATTGTATATAGGGGATCTTACACAATGACTATATGACAGCAGGATAGTCTTAGTGTTCCAAGCAGTTGCAAGGGAGCACGGGACTATAAACTACACTACCCGGTTTGGAGGACAACACGGCAAGCAGGCTGTGTGGAGAATGACAAAGATACAACCCATAAAGTTGTGCGTAGGATGTTGCGCTACGAAGGAAGGTATAGCGTAGCACAACAGGAAAGTGACCGTTAGAGTCAATGTTCATCACTTGACAGCGAGAAGACAGTTAAGCAGAGCAGGATAGGGGAATTTAAGGCAAAAATCTTTGAAGATCTGCCACCAAAACAACATTTACTATCAGAAATTGGGGGAACAGTCGGATTTGAATTCAAAAACCCCTATAGATTATGTGTGTCAGTCCAACAGAGAACACTTTGCGCTCTAGAAATTGTTAGTCAAATTCATTATTTGTCACCTATGAACCGATTGGATTGGGAAGATTTAGTTGTGAGCCCCATGTTTGCTAAGTTGTCTAAGATAAACTAGAAGTTTATTGTTGGCAAAATTCTTGGACCAAGTCCTACTAAAACTATGAGTACTAGTGGCGATGTTGCCTCTAAGGGAGTTGCCCCGGAAGTTGTAAGTATGGAAGCTCTCACTCCTGTGCCTACAGCACTGAGGTTTCCTAGGCTGAAGCCTACCCCTACCAGAGAAACCCAAACAACCAACTCAAAGAAGAAAAAGCAGAAGAAGCCAATTCCGGTGCACGCGTCCCCTAGGAAACATATTGAAACATATAAACAGAAGAAATATAAGTAGTCAGAGAAGGTAGTGGACCTGGAGGCGGAAGAAGCCCAGGGAACATAAGGTATTGACGTTGAAGGAGTGGAACCTATAACAAAGCTACCCCAATATATCCCTCCATGAAAGGGAAAAGTGAAGGTCACGAAGGACCTCAATTCTATGAAATTCATCATCTGTAGGCCCCTGCTACCTGAACAGGTCCCGTTTGAAGGTCCGCAGCTCACACGGATCCCACTGCTGAAAATGGAGCATTAGGACCTCGCAGACCATGCTAAGTTTTAGCACTTGGAGATGGAAAAGTATATGCGCATAGCCTATTGTGCATAATCAAGTGTTACAGCATTGGAAACAAAGGAATGGGTCTGTGGTGTTGAGAACTCAGGGTTACTCAATTTTATATGGGTGCCCCACTATCACCACAGCCCCATTAACACAATCTGTGTGCGCTAGCTTCTCACATTGGTGTGCGATGGTTATCTATGGCTAGGAGGGCCTATATCCATTATAGACATGCTTATTCACAAAATCACGCACCTGCCTTATAAGGGAAAGAACTCGGCTAGGGAGTTTGGAGGAAAGACTGGGTAAAAGGACATCGCAGAAAGAATGAAAAGAGACTACGACCTCGTGAAGAAGTCGCGAGGGTATTCGATTATGTCCATAATAGACCCGACAGTTCAATTGGCTGCCCAAATCTTAGCAGGGAAGGTGATGATAAAATGTCACGTTGATGAAGTGTCAGTGCCAGTAGTTTCCTTGGCTGCACAGTGCGTGAAAGTCGTATAGTTCAATTGGGCAAGATACCTTTGTCAAGAGTTCTTAGCAAACTGTCATGAAGCCCAGGGCGAGACCAAGTCATTCCACTATGCTTGGTCATTATTGTCCATTGTGTTAGTTACATGGAAATTGCGAGGGAATAGCCAATTTCCTCCACTTGAGGAAGGATTACCAAAGGCCGTGCAATTTTCTTCCTTATGGTCTACCAAGGATGTTGCCGGGTTGTAGAAACAAAGATATTTCGGGTTCTCATGAAGATGGATCTCCCCATGGCCATTAATCACCGTATAAGATTGTCCCCAACCTTATTCACGTGGCTGTCAACCTACACAGCATTCAAATCCAACTTCCATAGGGTATACATCTAGGCACGGAAGGATCCAGAGCAGAAATGGAATGACTTGCCATATTTTCTGGCATAAATGGATTTGCAGGAGGTTGTATCAAAGTGGCCTACAGAGTGGCACACACCGCCAGACTAAGAGGTTGGAACAAGTGTGAGCGCAGGAAGTTCTGCTGCCTAGAAAAGAAAGGAGGCAGCTAAGCAAGATGCGTGTACACTCGTAGAGCAGAAAAAGAAGGAAGCCGCAGAAAAGGCTCGTGCAGATCAAGAACGCATTGCCAAGGAGCAAGCAAAACAGGAATAGCGCGAGTCACAGAAAGGTGAAAAGTCACCTTCGCCGGAGACAGAGGAGGAAGAACTTTCAAGACGAGGCGGTGGAGGCGATGAGGGGCAGAGCACCCCATTTATTCTAAAGAGACACGCAAGGAGCAGTAGGGAGGTACAAGGAAGAAGCAGAAATCAGATAAGTCACAGGGTGATCCCATGGTGCTAATAGAGGGTGATCTCAATGAGATCGGGGATAAAATCAGGGATACCACAACTGAGGTGCTGCAGTAGTTTGAGTAGCACTACGTGCAGATGTTGGGGAGCATCCAAAAGGATCTCTGTGAGATGTAGATCTAGGTAGGAAGAATATAGGTGGGCACCGGATAAGCGAGCACGGAGCAAGCGAGCCTGGAAACCAGGACAAGCCAAGCAGTAGAGTTAGTCAGGACCCTGTACCTCAGAACTAGAGCATTTCCAAATGGATCCCTTCATGCAAAAACCGTTGACGATCACTTTATCCTGAGTACAATCAAGAACATTAGGCTAAATATAGCGGCGCTCTCCAAGGATGCCCTCCACACGCTGCATACAGGGGTGTCATATGAATTGATAATTAGGTAGAAGCACGCCTTCAACCTTAATAGTGACTACAAAGTGAACAATGAGAAAATGTTCGCTGAAAAGACACAGGCTTTGAAGGAAAAGGAGGCACTTCAGACGCGTAGTTCCAGTCTGGAGTGAGCAGTAGCAGAGGCATGCAAAACATTGCCTGAACTTCGCATCCCAAAGGATGCACATCTAGAAGAAAAGATCAGAAAACTAGCCTCTGGTGTGCACGAGGCCAAACCAGAGGTTGGACGGGTAGCCTTTGAGCTCAACGTGAATATTATAGAGTTGTAGTTAAAGTTGCAGCCCATGACTCTGCCTGAGGTCCAGGAGTAGTGCGGAGCTGCGATAAAGGAAAGCAGGGTTACATTGGATGCCACCGTCACTGATTGTGCGATGTTGTTTGAGAAGACCATGGAGCTCGTGGCCTATCTGCATGAGGATCCGAACCTGCAAATGCTAAACAGTGAATTAAGGGAGCTACAGTGGCAATATGATGAAGTCAGGGCAACTACGCACTCCATAGCGCCAGCACAGTGCCTTGCTAAATTACATAAAGGAAAACAACTTCTCTCATAGGTGGAGGAAGAGAAGAAGAAGGAGGGCTTTCTAAAGGCCACATTGCAGCCTTAGTTAGAAGAAGCTTATCAAGTCATGACTACCATTCAGGATAATGTTAAAGGATTGCAGCAGACACAGAAGAAGATGAGGCTGGTCGTCGAAGGACCAGCCACAAAAAAATTGGTTGAGGAAGTCAACAAGGCAGCCACACAGAGCGTTACCAAAGTTTCAGTAAACTAGGTGGAGCTGGGGGATCTTCGTAGTAAGATCGCAGTGCCAGTAGAGTGACGCAGGGCAAGTCACGATCTTTGTGTTAGGGGCCTGTTGGGATGGGGTCTCCTAGGTCATTTTTGGGGTTAAGATAACCCAAGTTTTGGTACATTTTTGTAAATAATGTAAAGTCTCTGTGATTTGTGGATGCGGAGCACGTAGATGAGTAGCAGTCAAAAGGGTTTAGTCCCTTGTTTTATGTAAAGTTTCAGTCAATTTTTAGATTCACCCATGGTTTGCGGACCATGGGATTGTATGAAAAAGGCTATAAATAGGTGTGTCTTAGAGAGTCTAAGGCAATAATTGAGGATAGAAGGGAAAGTGAGTAAGTCAGGAAGCGAGTAAGATAGAAGGAAAAAGGCTCCACAGCTGAGTGCACGGAGGCCTAAGTAGAGTCCGTAGATGAGTGCGCAGAGGCCTAGGTAGAGTTTGCAGCTCTGTACACAGAGGCCTAGGTATATTTCGCAACTGAGTGCGCGAACCCCTGCAGCTGAGTGCGCAACATATTTTTGAGTCTGTAATCTTGAATTGAAGATCAATAAAGACTGTTTCAAAAGAATTCTCGTGTATTTTTGTTTATCTCTATTAATGTTTTATGTTGTTGATGAATAATGTGTTTATGGAATATTGATCTAATGATGCGTGATTCTCTTGAATAAGTCTTAATAAATGTATGCAATGCATGTTAAATACTTTCACGAAGACTCCGATGAATTATGTTATGTTTACTAATCACTTAAGTAGATTTGCGCAAACACTAATTTAGGGATGTTCTCTGATGCACGTAAGTGGATATATAGAATCTTAAAGGTCCGCAAAGACTGATCGTCGACCTTCGTGAAGGTCTAAAGCTTTTTTTAACAGAGTTGCAGTAATGAGCCCCAAGGGTTTATTGATCTGCGTGAAGGGAGATCTAGGGTGCTAGAAGACATCACACTGATCTCTGGATGCGAAAACCTGGTTCTAGCATCCCCCCATCCTACTTCGGGTGATACTTCAGCCTACGCTACACAGATTGTTTCTGAAAGGGCCAGTAGTGTAGGGTTTTTTTGGTTGGCGCAGATAACTTTGAACCTGGGTCAGGACCCCCTAAGCCAACATGTGCCACAAGGAGATGACCCAATCACTTTGATAAGTGAGAGATGGTTCTTCTAGATGTGGTAGAATGTCATGGCCTTATTTTTTAAAATCATGTGTTGCATTTTAAACTGTAAAAGTGATGATGTGTTTTCCATCACTTGTTGCAACAACAATGACGTTTGGCCTTATTTTGTGTTGCATTTTAAACTGTGAAATGATAATTTGTTTCCTTCACTTGATGAAGCAACAATAGTGTTTGGCCTTATTTTTGTAAATCATGTGTTGCAGTGATGATGTGTTTTCCATCACTTGTTGAAGAAACAATGATGTTTGGCCTTGTATTGATAGTTGGGGTATTGTTTCCATTTTTATGTAAACTTGACCACAGAGTATGTGTTATAAACTCATGGCAAGTATGGGATGCTTGGCTCATTTTTGGTCATATAGAGAAACATGTAATTTGCAAGGTATTTTACTACAGGTTTGTAGGGGATGCAGGTGTCAGCTCATCGCTTATGGCTTTGAAGGATAAACGTGAAGGAGAAGGAAGGATGACCTATTAGGAAACTTGTGGTGCTGACATGTACAGAGAAATTGCAGATTATTTAATGCTTTTGGAGGACTAAAATCTTCTCTTAGTGGGGAGGATTGATCTAGGAGGATCCAAGAGGATTGATCCAAGTGGATCTCTAAAAAGTACTAGTAGCATGGTAAAAAGGCTCAAAACTCAAAATGGTAGACTATCAATAAACTTAGCTTTAGATCGAAGAGCTCATCATCTGGATTCCAACAGTGCGAACAACACTTGAATGCGAGCTCATATGAAGAATTTAGAGCAAGTCAAAGTACAATTTTGACTTGGAAAGGTTGCAGAGAAAATGACATGGAAAGATTCTTCAGGGAATGGGGAAGCGCCAAGTGGCAGGTCACCATTGGCCCTGCAGTTCGTTGATCACAAAAAGGTAGAGGTCTATAGTTAAAGAATTAGCCCCCAACGTACTGGGTTGCGAACGCGATATCGCAATCGCAGATCGGAGGTAGGTCGATGGTTACAAATCGGCCCCAAGCAAGAAAGGGTGCAATGCAATGATCGCATATTGCACATCTCAAAGGGCAGTGTTTTAGAGAATCGGCCCTCGGCAGTTAGGGTTGTGATTGCGATATCACATTCGCATATCACAGAATGCAACGTTTTGATAATAGTAACACCCCACGGGTCCACCGATTGTGATACGTTGATTTCCCAGATGCGATACAATTATAAGGTGTGGTTTTTAAAACCCGTTGGGACTGACGATTCACAGATTGCAGTTCGCACTATGCAGTGACCCGTTATGGAGAATCACCCTCAGCCCCGCCGATTGTAATACACTGAAAGGCCTGTCGACGTGACACAATTATACACTACAGTTTAATAGTTCCGTCGATTCCGCCTTTCTCACTGATCGCTCATCGCTCAGGTATAGGGTCTGTCCACCAATGTGTGAAATGTGGCCAATTGCGATTTGTGAAGTTTTTTCTCATATCTGAAAAATTATGGGTTTCAATTAATAAGTTCTGTCAAGTCTGCCTTTTATCGTACATTGTTGAGTGCAGAGTCCCGCATATATAGTATTACCCCTCGCTCTGACCGATTGTGATTTGCGATGTTCTACCAGATCTGATAGATTATGTATTGCAGTTGATAACCTGTCAGGTCCACCTTTATCGTAGAATGCTTATTGCCAAGGATTTAGGTATGTCCTCCAGTTTAAAGCGTTGATTCTATGTGTTAAAAACATCGGTTTAAGGATTAATGTGCGGTTAAGAAGTTAAGAAAAAATGGTTTGTAGAAACTAATTTCCGGTGAATTTTCTAAGAATGAAAAACAACCGTGAGCTGTCTTCAGACTAATATACCAGTGGTTGAAATGGCCTGCTAAACTTGTCATTCGGTAACTGCCCGGTTTATGAAGGGATCTGCCCACCATAATATAAATTAGGCTATCCGCACAACGACAAGGGGGAGAAACAGAGAGAAGTGTATATTTACAGAGCATAGTAGTGACACCTACTCTTGGCAGGTGGTCGGAACCTTACCTCAGAAATCAGAAGGTTCAGAGAAGGTGCAGAAAGTCCTTTTATCAAAATTGGGCATTTGGATAGGCAATTTTGCACAATTTTTCACCAGGAAGTCAGTGATGTTGTTTGTTTCTATAGTTGGGCTCTCCATTCTTCATATATCTTCCAGATTGGAGGTATAAGGGTGTTTATGTAAAATTTGCTTGTACTTCTTCTCTTTTCATGCCATTTAATGAATGAAGGCCTCCCCAGTATTGAGTAGGGCCCGGAGATGTAGTCAAAATTGGATGAACTCTGTAATCAATTCTTTGTGTCTTGATCTCATGCATGATTATGTCTCTTTTATCTTCATTTTATATGCTTATGTTCCATGGTTTTTAAGTGCTATGTTATATGTAATTTAATAGCACATCCATAGCAAAAAAATCCTGGATCAACAGACACATCAGGAAAAATAATCAAAGCTATGGATGACTTGTCTATCAAAGGGAAGGAGATTGAAAAGATGAAAGCTCATCTAAATAATCTCCAAGAATAGAAATTAAATATTGACAATGTATATATAACAGAGCTTCAAAAAACTCACAGGTTAACCCAAAGAATTGAAATGTTAGAAAATGAGTCTGCCATGGTAGAGACAATAGCCCATGCAAAGGAAAACATCTGGATAGAAATTGATGAAGCTATGAGTGAAATTTGGCCCGAGTCCATTGAAATTATCTTTGAGAAGGAGGAAGTGGTGCAAATATCAAAAGAAATTATTGAAGAAATAAAAGAAAGTTTGGGACATAAACTGGGTGTAGCTACTGCCTTAATAATGATTCTGAATTCAAAGACAAAGGAGGAACTAGAGGAATATGAGATTGCAGACATAACAGAAACAATGCTTGAGGTGAGAAGAGTCATTACAAAAAGGAACTTGATGCTACAGTTAGAGAAAAAAATCCATAACTTAGAGGCCAACATTCAAAAATTCCACAGAAAATTCAATGCCTTGCATCAAAAGGGGCTTCCAGGTTTACAGGGAATTGGAGATAAACTGGTTCAGTTAGATGATTATCAGCAAAATCTATATTCCATAGCAAGAGATAAATCTAAGTTTTCCACCATAAAGGGAACCATTACAGGGAAAGATTTCATGGAAGGTTTGCAATTTGATTTGCTTATTAAACATGAGATAAAGCATCTGTTTATAGTCAAACCTACTTTCCAAAAATACACCGAGGTGGATGAAACCTCTAGAAAGTTATTCAAATTCTCCACCTCAGATGAAGAGAGATAGGATAAATTGTGCCAACTTCTTGAGTAAAATAGGTATTCTACTTCAGCAGTAAAGCAACAACCTTTTCAGGCCAAGTCAACACCAACAATCCTTGAAATCAGTGCCAGAGAGATACAGGAGTTTTATTTTCATATATTTTTGTACTATTTTTGTAAACAATTTTTAGGATATTTGTAAAAAATCTTGATATTTTGAAATCAAGATATTTGATAAGAATTGTATAAATACTTCATAGATCGAAGTACAAATGTTGGAACTTGTATGAAGAAAGTAGACCTTTGATGTAAAGTTGTGCATGTACTGAGTGATAATTTTCATTAATACAGAAAGTAGTTCCATGATTCCTATGTCAGGCAAATTGGTGATGTTTTTCCTCTTGTGAAATTTTTATTTCTCTGTTTTTCCATATGTTTTCCTGTCTTTATTGTTTAAAGAATATTAAGGGATGAACTTGTTCAAATACACTCTGCTCTAGCTTATAAATAGTATTTATGTTTTCACATTGAGATTAAGTATATAATTTATTCTAAAATTCTCTATGTTTAATTGAATCTGAATCTTTTCCTCCCTTTCACTCCACAAAAGCTCCAAAGGTCCAAAAATCCTGCCTACCTTTCCCTGTTACATATGTTTTGTTATTTCTATATTTGATCACCCTAAGACTTGTGAGTCCATTTCCCAATGGATGTTTCTTGCAGTTTCAACCAGATATTTGAAGAAACCAAACTCGAAACTCAATAACTATCCTAACATCTCAAAACAAAAAATCTAAATCCAATAGAGATATCCCTCGTTGAAGCTGGTAGGGCTAGCTTCTAAGCTTACAAGTGGTTTTGTGGTTACCTCTGGGTTTCTCTCACGGCCTTGGGAAATTACGAAGTGATAACAGTGAAAACAGAAGATGAGGAAGCAAAGGATAATTTATTCCTATGTATACCCTCTTATAAGTGAAAACTAATACCTTTCCATTTGCACGAAAACTTAATTCGTGACCTTTGCAAGAAATGCAAACAATATATAAAAATAGTTGAAGGAAAACATAAAAACACAGTGGCTAAGCTGCAAAGCAAGGTGAACAAGATGGAGAATGATAAGAAACAACTTGAAAAGATAATGGACAATGTGCTTAGTTGTAGGGCTTCTTCAACCAATTACAACGTGTAATTTATAGAAAGATTTTTGATGTTTAAAAAGACTGATATCATCAACAATAAGCCTTTTGCAAGTTGAATACAAATATTGTTTCATAGAAGCATATAGGGCTTTCACGAATCTAGAAAAAGACTTGCTTTGTGAATTATACCAACATAATTTTCTAGTATCTCTTAACAAAAAATGGAATCCCAACTCTGATGTAGGGGATGTCCAATTGAGAGACTTTGTATCATATTTAGGAAATCAAGCTAGTTGGGTGGAAGATCTTAAAATTTTTAAACATAATTCCGAGAGCATTTTGTGGGTTAGAGGAGAATATGAAATATTTGTAGAGGTGATAAACGAACAACAATAGTTGGCCAGTTCAACAGAGGTTGCAAAGTATATCACCAGGAATAGGTAGTAGACCATTGCATATTGTGCATCCTAGATTCAAATATTGTACACTACTACACAAGAACGATGTAAAGCAAGGTGGGATGCCTCAGGAAAACAAACCTGAAATAAAGATCCATTTAACTACCTAAACTTAAACATAGCCTTAACGAGGGTTGCTCAGTATATTATTTCCATGGAACAATGTGGGGATAACTGGATTAGTCTTAGATTTCGCTATCTAGTGATTTGGTTGCCAACAAGGATATATAAAAATTTATATACCCTGATATATATATATATATATAATATATATATTCTATATAGATAGATAGTAAAATAATAATAGTAATAATAAAATTGAACGCTGGAATAAAATTATGGAAACAGGAGGATATCTTCGTCCCAGTGAAGCAGGACACAATGATTATTGTATCAACAATATTCATGAAAATCCCCCATCATTCTCAGACTCAGATTAACCTCTGTGTTCTTACTGATATTCGCTCCCTCACTATTGTTGATGTTGTAATATATATAATCTTTGATGTTGTAATATATATGATTATCCAATAATATATCACCATTAGCATTGAGCAGTTATACAAAAACTGGTAAAATTGTGTTTTGCGTGTTTAGTTATGATTTCATTGCATTTCCTCTACAATTTTTGTTACATTTTCATTGTTTTTATTCCAATTTATATATCATATTAATGTTTAAACACCAATGTATGAGAGCATAATTCAAGTATGGAAAACCCTGTGAAAGCTATCTTCCATAACATACAAAATAATCGATGTATTGAAAGACTAAGTGTAAATGCATGGAGTTATTTACTGACCTTAAATGACAATTCATACAAATTAGAGAAATCAACAAACATATCCTGACCACCTATTAAACATAAATGAACATATTCAAAAAAATTATAATACATCAAAAACATGTAATAAACTAATAAATATTAGAAACAAATTGAAAACAAATGCATCACAACAAACCTGGAATGCCATGCATTGTTGGAGCGAGGGCAGCCTCGCTTGTTTAGTTAATCAAACTCAAATGGCTCATCTTCATCTGCAACACTATTTAAGTCAATTTCCATTCTTACATTTTGTTTTCTTGTTTTTCTTCTCTTTTTGGGGCTCAGGAAACTCTTCTTCCTGT
The DNA here is from genome assembly GCA_000404065.3 of Pinus taeda. Lineage (NCBI taxonomy): Eukaryota > Viridiplantae > Streptophyta > Pinopsida > Pinales > Pinaceae > Pinus > Pinus taeda. The sequence continues at coordinate 96,853 of APFE031217784.1, forward strand.
TCAAAGATGTCTCAAAAGCACCCAACCCACAAGTGAATTCATAATCCATAATATGAATATTGTTGGTATCATCCAACATTTTTTTAAACAAATCAATAAACTTTTCAATCTTGGTCAAAGTAGCAAGAAGAATTTTTCGAACCAGGTCTATGTAGCCAAATAACTCCTCTTTGGCCAACTCAATTCCTTCAATATTTACATCAACATTGTGACTATCCATGAAAAACGTGTTTGCATTTTCACCAAGATTTGATATTGCCTCTATATTTATCTCAGGTAGGTCATTGTATGAATCAGTTGTGCTTTGATGATTTAATAATTGGTTAAGAGGGTCATTGTATGAATCAATTGTGCTTTGATGATTTAGTAATTGGTTTGAAGCCATTGAACGGGAAGATAACCAACCTACCTTTATGGCATACTTTCAAATGTTGCCACGAATAGACCATGTGCAATCACATGTTAAGAAATTGTTGCGATGATAAGTGACAAGTTATTTCTTACTAGGTTTGGATGGACTCCTCACCTAAAAATCATGAGACATTTGCTCATGAGGGTTGCAATCACTATCTGGAATTATTTTTGCTTTTTCCATTGATGATTCAGATTGTTTCTCTTTCTTGAAATTATTCAAAAATCCTTCCTTTTTTAGAATTTCCTTAAACCGGTAACAGGGTTCAACATTTGTTAGAAGAACATATATCAACCAATCCATCCTACGAGAACATTTCTTTTTTCTATCAAATAGAAAGTTTGTCTTTAGGGAATAGTGATATGACTCCACAACATTGTTTATCTCTTGATTTTCATGGGGAAAATCCCAACAACCTTTTACCCACATCCCTAATTTCATACATGTTGGGTTAATGAAGATATTTCATCCATATAAAATCAAAAAGAGAAATGTCAGAAAGTGTTTGTCGACTTACAAATCTTGTCACCAGTAACCCAATTCTTGTGGAAATAGTCTAGGAACTTCTCCTAATTAGCAAATTTGTTGAAGAAAGCATTAATTGCATTGCTCACTTCAACGCTGGAATAATAATTCATAATTAAACCCAAATCACTAAACATCTCTTTTTCTATTTCTGGACTACTGGCCAATCAATTCACATTTTTTATCCATGCTCGACGTACGTGCCAAACACACAAGACAACATTGCAATTTGTGATTCTCGTGCCACATTCAATTCATTTCAAGCATGTTATTTTTGTAATAAATACAAGTTGTACTGTAAAATAAGAAGATTGAATTTACCTTAAAGCATTGATTTCATCCAATGCATCATCAACCATGAAGGCATTAACTTTCCAACTATGATTAACTTGGTGACACTTATGCATGAGGTGCTCCAACCATAGTGAAATGTCATGTGATGTATTACGTGATGCCACCACCCATGCAACTGGCACCCCACTTTGTTGCTCATCAAACACCATGAGTGTGTACAATTGATGCAATCACATTCAAAAAACATTTGAAGTCAACTTCATCTCATTAATCATTATCAATCATTACTAATGAAATCATTGTACTAGATCAATCATTCTTAATACACTCACCGCATATTTATTCGTGTTGAATGTTGAATCCATGGATATTATGCCATTATTTGATAGCTTCGCCATGGTCTCCAACATCCACTTTGTCTGAATTCCAACTATAAAAGGGGTCTCTCCACCATTAGGCTTTTGATAAAAGAAAAAATCATTTGGGTGTTTTCTATACCAAAGCTTCTCACTCATTTCATCCTTTTTATGAAACTAATAATTTTCTTTCATTAGATGATTATAGATGTTAACACCATCTTTCCTACACAAAAAGAAATCCCTATCTCGAGTTGAAGCATCCATGTCAACATATTCTTTAACATGCATTTTGCAAACCGAGTTAACTGGCATTTTGAAGAAGAAACAACTCTCTACATAGGAAATCATGGCCCTTGATAACTTTGGTTGATGTAGGGACCTAGCAGGACCCGAAGTGTCATGTTGGCCATGACAAGGCCATCCTTGGCTATCTACATGCCCATACATGTTATATGTTATTATTGCTATCTTTGGGATTTGAACCATAATTTTACAATGAAATTGCATTGGCAACCCCTCTTTTCACAAATGAGTATCTACGCTTCATTTCATATTGTCCTCTTCTGTCCTCGGGGTCATATGTACAAGCATATATACATAAAAATGTTGAAAATTCAATAAATATGAATCCATGAAATTGATCAAGCACTATTAATACCAACATCTAAACAATGCATCTCTAAAAAACTTACACTTAATATAGCAAGGAAGGAGTAGGCCTTGAGCCTAGGCATTTACTTTCTACCCAGGTGAAAGAACATGGAGCATCTGGGTTCATTTCCTCTCCTCTAATAAAGTCTCGAACTCTAGTTGAAGGGATTTTTGCAATCCAATCAATCTGCATGTGTTTTCCATGTACTTCAGACCAATCTAAATCTGTTCTAGAAAATATGATCTTTTCATTATGGTCTTGCACTAGAAGGGCAATGATTGTTTCCCAATTGACTTGCTTTACCATTTTCTGACCTAATGAGTTGCTATGATGGTTAGACAGCGACAATGGTTAACGATGAAACAAGCGAGTTTCCGCAAGGGTGAAACAGCAAGTTGCCGCAATGGTTAACCAGCGTTAATAGGGGAGTTTCCACAATGGTTGACTAGCGAGTTGTTGCAACGGTCGAACAAGCAATTTTGATCAGAACCAATGGTGTGCAACCCAAAACAACATTTCCTTTATATAATAGTTTGAATAAATTGGGTTTTAGTAACGTGGATGACTCTAGGTTTTACAAATTGAGTTTTGACCAACACCATAAAAGACAATAGAAAAACAAACAATCAGAGCTGGAATCTGCTTATGTTTTCATATTTCCTATTTTGAACTTACAATATGAGCAACATCTCGGTATAAACATTTGTCGTGTTGTTTAAGATCCATTCGCATTGAACATTGGACCGATATTTGCAATCCGATCAACATAGGTAGTTTAAATGTTTTAGTTTAAACGCGAATATGATCAACACAGGAAATTTATCTATATTGGACTCCCATTTGCAATTCTTGAAATATTACGCAGACCATAAATCTTCAATCCTGCCAATTTATGTCATGTTGCTCGTGTTGAGTATTGGACCGATATTTGCAGACGGTTTGTTCGTCAACTCGGTCTGAGGGTGCAGGGGAATTCAAAATGATCCTGGATCGAATGGAATTCAGACATACAAAGGTGTGAATGGGGTCGTGTTGTGTAGCGGTTGCGTGAGTTAGGTGACAGGTCATATCGTCCGGCGAGTTGGCCTGTAAACGGGAGCTCTGGAAACGGAGTATCCAGACAGGCAACAAGGAGACATAGTTGTTAATGTTAACGGACAAGACGGAGTTGTTCGTTGTTAACGTTCGCGAGAGGGGACGGGGTCGCCAGAAGGGCCTCTGAGCGCGAAACATGAAGGGTGTTTCGTCAACCCGTTAGCTTACTCGAAATCCACAATATACTTTTTAGTAAGATTGTGATTTTTTATGGTTTTAAATGCATAAATGGATTCAGCGCCTTAAAAAACTAACCCTAAACACACTTTATACCTGCAAACAGGGTTGGAATTTGATGGGCAAAATGCCCGTCACAAGGCATTTTGACTGTATTTCACGTTTAAAAATTTTAAAAAGCCGTTTTTTGTGATGGGCTTTCAAAGTTCTAAAACGTATTTTTTACTGTTCATTTTTTTGCAAAAACGTCATTACTACCCTCTCAAACAACAGTCTTATAAAGAAGTGCAGTAATATTTGGAATTCTCTAATATTTGTTTTTATTGAAATAAATTAATTTCATGTTATTTAAAGTTATAGGTGTATGTTATTTAAAGGTATAGGTATATATTTGATAGCAGTAATATATTATATTGAGTGATTAATAATTAAGTACCGTAATATTTGGAATTCATATTATAATATTTGTTTTTATTTCAATAAATTAAATTTATGTTGTTTATATTTAAATAAATTAAGTTTATTGGGTTTATTAAAATTGAACTTTATCTAGATTTCGTGATATTATGATGGTGGAGAGGATGGGCATCGTGGAGGATAGTTTTTGGTCAACTCCAAAGTTTTTAAGATGAAATTTTTTTTTTGAAGTTTTTTGTTTATTTGGTGAAAGAAATCTATTTGTTTTTACTGAAATTGTAACATTTAAATTATCTAATAGAAATCCAAATTGAGAAATTAAAATAGGAGTGGATTGATTGCAATAACAATGAGTTGGGTGTGAGTAAAATAGATTTCTAGATTTACTCATAATTTTTGTATATGTGTTTGGGAGAAGCACTGAATCTAGATGGTTTGGGAGTTAACCTTTATGATTCAACAAATCATTTAGTCATGGTCACGTTGTTTTTTTCTTATTATAAATATGTGAGAAAAAATTAACACAGTGGTGTGATTGAAAAGTATTTTTTTAATTAAACCTTTATTGATGAAGGGTCGATTTATTATCAAAACATTTTGATTGAAGAGCAAAATTTTAGACATAACGCTCCTTGACGGCCAATTATTTGACAGGTAATAAAGAATCCAAATTCCAACCCTACCTGCAAATTAAATAACTTAAACTTATGATTTTCAAAAATTTCTCAAAAAAATAAACAAATAAAAATTTTATTAATTAGACTATACATGTCTATGTATAAAATTATTATGTAACTCATTTCTAAGGGTTACCAAGAGGAATATAATATGTACTCACTTCTTTTAAATTTTAATATATAAAAATTTCTACGAAACTTTAAAACAATTAAACCCAACCAGTGTACGTTGAAAGAGGACAATCTCAACTAAGGAAACTTTAAACTCATTTAAAGTGAAAACATTAAAGCCGTCATTCTTCTCTACAACATTTGTTCTCAAATAGAAAATAGAGAGAACCTAGAGTCCTCATTCTCTTTTAATAATTAAACATTTTACATAAATTGAATTCAAATAAAACTGTTATAATTCAGTTCTTTTTGAAAGCAATAAAGATGGCCCAAAAAACTTCAATTCTTTTTAAACTACTAAAGAAGGGCAAAAATAAATTACATCCAGAACAAAATAACTTACCTCCATTGCAAAATTGCACTTAAATGTAAAATAATGAAATTATGGTTATTAATGGCTTGATAGAGGGGTTTGAATAGAAATAAGTTAAATTGAATGTGGTTTAATACATTTGTATCATTATTATTAGTGTTGGACATTGATAAAGTTTGTACACATGTTGGAACCACTAATAAGTATGCCTTCACATCTTAATATGTTATATTTTTACATATTTCAAATGATTGAAATTAATTTAAAGTTTATAATTATTTAATTTTTATTTTTACAGTATTTTAATGTTATTGAGAAATATTTTTAAAGCAAGTTTATAAAATATTTATATAGCCCAGGAAAATGGCTTATACATTTCAAATTATTGTAATAATTTAAGTTTATAATTATTTAATATTTTTAAACAACTTTATAGAAATATTTATATAGCCCAGGAAAATAGTATGAGTTGGTACAGGTGTTGGGAGGTGAGCGTTTTGTGGGCTCGAACACATAAGGGCACAGCTTGAGTGGGTCTAATGGTTAAGAGCATGTGTTTCCTCCTAAGAGGTCACAGGTTCAAAATCAGAGGGGGGTAGAGTATGTATGCCTTCGTAGACTTAGCAGTCAAATCGCTGCGCGGAGGTGGGTCCCTTGTCCCACAAACAAGGCGGTCTACACTAATTTGGTGTCTGGCTTGGCTGTGACCTTAAAAATGGATATTATTATTATTAAAAAAAAAAAAAAAAATGTAGAGAAAATGACGTGAATTGGTGGAACGTCAATTCCATGTCTTCTTTTACAGTTGGTCATTTCATGAGATTCACTTTTTCACACATGCATAACCACAATACACCTCGGAAATGTATTATCAAATTTCAAATTCCAATCTCGCATGAAAAAGAAATCATTGTGGACCCCACACGCAAAGAGAGCAAAGTCAAAAGTTAATGCATAAAAGTTAAACCTTGTGGACCCTCGACAACGAGAGTAAGTGACAGCTTAAACCCCGCGCGATGAGAGTATTCCCGAAGAAAAACTGAATGAAAGTTAAACCATCGAGGACCCCACACGCAAAGAGAAAATTTCGCAGGAGAACATCAATCGTGTGGACCCCACACGCCAAAACAGAAAGGAGTTGTCTATAATGTGACTTTTTGGAGATTCCGGTGACGGAATCCGGCAGAAGAAATAAAGTTAAATCTTGATTTTTAGCAGTTAAAATGATTTTTTAACTGCATATTTGGATTCAGCACTCTGGAAAACCCCTGGGAGCCATTGATTGTGCAGAAACTACCTATCAAACTTGGGATTCCAATGAATTGCTGCCGGATTTTGACCGGAAAAATCCACCGGAAAGACTTTCAAAAAGTCGCGTTATAGACTACTGCAAAAAGAAAAATTAGTTATAGACAATTAATCGTGTGGACCCCACACGGGGCTTGGAATTTGACCTTCAATATAACGTTATTTTTGCATTTTAAATTACTTGACACATATGAAAACTTTGAAACGTCACAAATGATTTATTAAAAATATTTGAAATCGTAATTCCACAGGTAAGTATTTAAATGGTCGGTCATAAATTTTAATGACTAATTTAAATGCTAAGGAGTGATTTAGTATTTAAATGGTCGGTCATAAATTTTAATGACTAATTTAAATGCTCAGGAGTGATTTAGATAGAAATTAATTTAGAAAATTTATTTAGTTGCAACAACTATTTCTATTTCTGGTTGAGAAGATTTATTGGAAATGAAATTTTAAAAAAACATAAAAATAATATAAAGATAGATTAGAGCAGTGATATTTTTTAATGGAACACTATAGAAATATGTTTTATTTAAAGAAAAATTACTGTTTTTTATTTATTACAAGAAAAAGGTATTGAAGATTATATTAATAAAGATGGGATCCGAGTTGTAATTTTTCTAAAAACAAGAGTTACAATTTTTTTTTGAAGATTTGGGATTGAGCACACAAGATCAACCCAAATCCTTACAAGAGAACTCCACAATACAAAAAATGTGTTCCCATTCCAATAGAAAATTTTCCAAAAGACCCTTAAAATCTAGATGTATTTGCATCCCATTTTCAACTTAATGTCATTTTAACTTTGAATGGCTTCTCGTTAGCATTGGAGAGTTTTTCATTTTTTTTCCACTTGGATCCAACCCAAGTTTCCCAATGAATTTAACATGTCACCATTCTTTTATCGATCTCTACTAGCAGTTTCATTCTTTTGACCCAATGAAGACTCTTTCACATCTACCTGATCAGCCCAAGAAGGACCTTTTTCGAACTTGTTTTCTAGAGAAACACACTTAGAGGTTATAAACTTTGAAGTACAATTCTTGCCCTTGTCCAATATTGAATTATTAGCTCCAAAAGTCTTTTTTCCAAAAAAATTCTCTAAAGAAGCATTTGGATTACCAACTTTCACTAAGGTGTCAAAAACCTCCACACCGCTATCCATCTTCACTTTTTAATGCTAAAATTCCTTGATTTTTGGGAGGATCAATCTTGAGCTCTAAAAGTTTTATATCCTTTTGAAATTTGGCCTCATTACTAAGATCTAGAAGAGAAACCTCCTTAGAGATTGTAGAATGATATAAACCTCCTCTGTAGATTATAGAGTGGAGGATGAGAAAAAGCTTGTTGCCATGGTGAAAGGCATGCTCTTCCCCATAACTGAGAGTGAGTACAAGATTCTAGTTGTCGAGGAATACAAGACTAAGGTTTGGAGTGAGGCAAAAGACGTAGGGGTTGGAGAGATCGAGAATTGGAGTGTCATGGAATCCAGGAAATCCACCATTTACAAAACACTGTGAGAGGGAAGGAAGCAGTTGACTAAGGTCAAACCCTAGCTGGCGCAACATAGTATTCCAGTAGCATCACTTTTACCCTAGCAATTAAAAAAAATGTTATTATAAAACTAAACTAGTGAACTATTATGTTTACAAAATCCAATTCTATTATGCTTAGAACGAGTGAACAAAATTATCCCATTCTTCACTTGCTTCATCAAAAGCCTTCACAAAGGTAGAATGAACCTACATGCACTTGTTGCACTTATTGGAAAATATATATTTTCAAATATGAAGATTTATAATTGAATCCTTCTTATAAGCCTCGTTGATAACTAGAATAGAGCTTTATTGTATTATATTTTGTGTTAGAATTATTTTATAATCTTGGAAATCAATTTTGTAAGGGATATATCAATGCACTGACTTTGATATTCATCTAGCAACTAGATGCAATCACATGGAAATTTGTGGTCAAAATTTGCCACAAAGATCACACTCCCACATATTCTTAGTGCCAATTGAATAAACAATTGGGATTGAATATGAAAGAAGGATTCATGTCCATTGAAAGCAATTTTGCGATTTTTTTGTTATGATCAAATATCATATCCAAGTGCACAAAATTAGCATTGTTGTAAACACCATATTTAAAAAAATCTAATCCACAATGCACCTTTGCAAACATGCATTAGATATTTTATAAGTTGGCATATGCATTGTTGTATATATATCTGGGTATACAACATTTAGATCCCACTGTTTATATTTCAATCTAAATAATATTTAATATATTGCTACAAGATGCATATTATTTACTATTTAAATATTTCTCAAATTTTTATGGAAAAAAACTAAATCAAGGTAGAAAATTACAAAATTTTGATATAAATTTTGAAACAAAAATATGTTAGTATATGATCTGGTTGGCTCCAGAAATAGAAGTGACCTTGAAATAACTCAAAAATCAATGTCATCAAATGGAATTGAAACTAGGAACAGATCGTAGTGATCATCGCCTTGATTCTAACAGTGTGAACGACATTCAAATCCAAGTTCATGTGCTCAAGATATAGCCAGTCAAAGCTCTGGGAAAACTAAGCCAAGTGCCAGCCACTAACAAGGCAACAATTTGGAAAACTCTCGGTGCACAGAATCCGATCATCGGAATGGGTGAATTTGTCACCCAACGACATGCTCTCTCTCTCTCTCTCTCTCTCTCTCTCTCTCTCTCTCTCTATATATATATATATATATATAATCAAAATGTAGCGGGTTGGGGTTGCGGGTGATACAGACCCCACCCACAACCAAGTGCTAACGGTTACACACTTGGAGGGGGTCGGCGGGGGTCAAACCCACCCAGCCCATGTGGGTCGCCCCTCTAACGACGACTCCAAATAATAAACTACCAAACAAAAATGTGACCACGGCATAACTGTCCGTAACCGCCAACAAAATGCCACCATATTTGAACTATGACCAAAACATTTGGGGGTGTGTCGGGTTTTGAAACCGGTCCACCCCAACCAAAAGCCTTAACTGAGATACCACCAACAATGGGACAATGACCCAACATTGGTATTTCCACCTACCTTTTTTATTTAAACCCCAAAAACTCATTCATCCAGGGGCGGAGGAGCAGAGCGAGATCTGGGCGCGGAACCAAGAGCGAGTATAGAAGGCGGAAATCTAAACAGGATATCTTTGTTGATGTTGAGAAGATTCCTTTGTGGTCTAGAAGTGTCAGTTTCATAATGGGACAAGTTTATTATAATTTTTACATGTTTCCACACCACGAATATAATGGTGATGTCCATTTTTGCATCCGAGCTCTGCATTTTTTGTCCATGACCGAGATTGGAGGTATAAGGGTCATTTATGTAAAGTTGATTGTAATTCATTTCTTTGCTGCCATTGCATGAAAGAAGGCATCCCCACTTTGAGCAGGGCCTGCAGACGTAGCCCACATTGAGTGAACTCTATAATCAAATCGTTTGTGTGCCTTTAATCTCATGGTTGTTTTATGATTCCCGCTTCTTTTTCATGTGTTTAAGTTACTTGGTTACATGCTCTTTTTTATGCAATTTTGTATGCATCTTTGAAGTTAAAATATCTAGATCAAGTTTGGTATCAGAGAAGGTCTTCTTGATGCGAGTTGTATGAGTGAATGCTAACCAGGAACAAGCTCCAAAGAGGAGAAGGAAAACTTAAATCCTTTTATCACGAAGCAGAGTGTACACCACGAACACAGAACATGGTAGATGAGGAAGCTCGAATGGAGGAAGAGAGAAATTATCACAAGATCTTCTTCACAATGGTAGATAAAGTTGACAAGTTGTTTCCAGAATATGAGAAGACAATCAAGCCTGAGAAGAAAGAACCGGATGACAATGCATCGGTAAATCATGAAGGTGGAAGAGGAGAGCCTCTTGAACCGCCCTTTCCATCCTCTAGTGACAATTATTCTTCTTCTTCTTCTCATCACTCTAACAGACATCATATGAATACATCTAAGAGGCCATTTTTTAAGCTAGATGTAAAGTTTTATTTGCTTATATATAATAGAGAATGTAATGCATAAAATCTAAACAATTGGATTAGACAGATTGAGCTTTGTTGTCAAATTCAACAAATCGAGGAAGATGAGGCCAAAATCCAATTAGCATCTCTTCGACTGAATGGCACCGCTCTCGTATGTTGGAAGAGAAAGTTGTAGAAAGACAGCAAAAACTTAGGTAATCTCCTTTCTTCTTTTTCTAATTACCATTTACAAGGATACACGCCTTGAATGGTGGTGTCAAGCATAACTTTTGAGTGGAAGATAAGTGTCAAAGTTTCATTGCAGGCAAGAAAGTAATATGAAAATTCACTCTTGGAAAAACAGATGAAAGCAACCTTAATTTCAAGTAGCCTTGGAATTTCAAATTGGTTCAGACGGTCAACTCAAAATTTAATGATTGTTACATCATTTTAAGTTTATACGACTGTAATAACAACATCTCATATTTAACCATACATAATTGCAATTTAAATGAAAGACGTTTATTTTCTTATGAATTTACCATAATTTTGATTTTAATGAAACAAATAAATTAAATATATAATTCAATAAACAGAAGAGTTTTGTTATTAATATTTAAAAAAAAAAAACTTCAGTTTTTTTAATGACAATTAGGCTGCAATTAATGGCCATTCCTTAACACAAAAGTCAGTGAGAAGTTAGTAAGTTATCATCACGGATCACTCGGTTAACAAAGAAAACAACACTTTTTGTTGTTAAGTCTCAAGATGATTGTAAAAATTAATATTTATAATTAAATATAATAAATATATAAATGTATAATTAAATATATATAATATTAAAATTTATAGATGAAATGATTTTTTCATGATCATTTTTTTTGTTAATTTAATCGAAATCTTATTTTTTAAAAATTTGAGTTTAAATTGTTTAATATACATAATATTAGTGCCCCAAAGTTTTTTCAGAATATTAAATGCATTTATATTTTCAAAAATATATTTTAAACAACAAAAAATCTTAAAATTATATTGCCATATTTTAGTGAATTCCAATGAGAAAATTATTTCATTTATAAATTAAAGTACGTCTTCAAATTTTACCTTTCCGATGGAGGTTTCAAAATTTTCATTGAGGGTAAAATACCTTTAAAAAATTTTGTGGCACATCAAATTCTAAATTCCAAGTCTGCATGAAATTAAAGGAGTTGTCTCTTGGAGGAATTGCCAACGGCTAAAAGTGGCCAGAATTCTGGTAAAAAAAATTCAAAAAATCTTGTAGAGGCAGTGTTTGAACCATATTTTTGATAGTGGAAATGAATTCAGCACCATCAAAAACCACTGAAGCACTTAAAATTATGAAATCTAATGACTTTTACTTAAATTTACAAAAATCCCCATCAATTTTTTTCAAAATATAATCCAAATTTCCATACAATCTCATTAGAGTACAACAAAATTAAATCATTGTGAACCACGCAAAGAGATCAAAGTTAATTCTTGGAATAAAGCATAAAAGTTAAACCCTTGTGGACCCTCGGAAACGAGAGTATAGTGAAAGCTAATTCTGGGAAAAAAAATAATGAAACTTAAACCCAGGTGATGAGACTATTGTGAAGGCTAATTCCTGGAAAAAAAAGGGCTAGAAAGTTAAACCATCGAGGACCCCACACGCAAAGAGAAAAATTCCCGAGAAAAAAAGCATGAAAGTTAAACCATCGGGGAGCCCACACGCAAAGAGAAAAATTCCTGGAAAAGAACATGAAAGTTAAACATCAATCGTGTGGACCCCACACGCAAAGAGAAAATTTCGATGGAGATCATCAATCGTGTGGACCCCACACGCAAAGAGAAAAAGTCTTTCTAGAACATCAACCGTGTGGACCCCACACGGGGCTTGGAATTTGAACTTCACATACTTTTCTTTTTGCATTTTAAATGTCCACACGCAAAGAGAAAAATTCTTTCTAGAACATCAACCGTGTGGACCCCACACGGGGCTTGGAATTTGACCTTCACATACTTTTCTTTTTGCATTTTAAATTAGTTGAGAGAGATGAAAATTTTGAAACGTCACAAATGATTTATTAGAAATATTTGAAATCGTAAATTCCACAGGGAAGTATTTACGTGTTCAGTCATAAACTTTAATGAGTAATTTAAATTCTAAAAAGCGATTTTGATAGAAATTAATTTAGACAATTTATTTAGTTTCAGTAACTAATTTTGGTTTTACTAGATTTATTGGAAATGAATTTTTTATTGAGCCGAAAAACTTATTCTACAGCCCCAACTATGATGGGTAATATTGTATATCAGTTATCAAAGTTGAAATTTTGGTTATGTTGGCCAAAATAAAAAATTTAAAAATCTAGAAGAAAAAAAAATAAATAATTATACAAAACATTTAAATAATGTCGACTCATAAAAACATTTGCACTTTTAAGAAATTGGATCTCTCTCGGCTCATGTTAGATTGGTATTTAAATTTTTTGTAGATTCGTATTTAAATTTTTTGTATTTATTACAAGAAATAGGTATTGAAGTTTATATTAATAAAAATGAGGATTATATTAATAAAAATGAGATCCAACGTTACAATTCCTCTAAGAACAAGAGCTTCCAAAATTCTTTGAAGATTTTGGATTGAGCACGCAAGCTCAACCTAAATCCTTACAAGAGAAGTCCACAAGACAAAATATTTGTTCCCATTCCCACTGAAAATTTTCCAAAAGGCCCTTAAAATCTAGATGTATTTGCATCCCATTTTCAGCTTAATGTCATTTTAACTTTGAATGGCTTCTCATTAGCATTGAAGAGTTTTTCATTTTTTTCCACTTGGTTCCAACCCAAGTTTCCTGATGAATTCAACATGTCACCATTCTTTTATTGATCTCTACTGGCAGTTTCATTCTTTTGACCCAATGAAGACTCTTCCACATCTACCTGATTAGCCCACGAGGGAGCTTTTTCGAACTTGTTTTCTGGAGAAACACACTCAGAGGTAATAAACTTTGAAGCACAATTCCTGCCCTTGTCCAATATTGAATTATTAGCTCCAAAAGTCTTTTTTGCAAAAGAATTCTCTAAAGAAGCATTTGGATTACCAACTTTCACTAAAGTGTCAGAAACCTCCACACTGCTATCCATCTTCACTTGATTTACTACTAAAATTCCTTGATTTTTAGGAGGATCAATCTTGAGCTCTAAAAAATTTATATCTTTTTGCAATTAGGCCTTAGTACTAAGATCTAGAGGAGAAACCTCCTTAGAGATTGTATAATGATATAAACCTCCTATGTAGATTGTAGAGTGGGGGACGAGTAAAAGCATGTTTCCATGGTGAAAGGCATGCTCTTCTCCATAACTCAGAGTGAGTACATGATTCTAGTCGTCATGGAACACAAGACTAAGGTTTGGAGAGAGGAAAAATACATAAACGTAGGAGAGATCGAGAATTTGAGTTCTATGGAATCCAGGAAATCCACCATTTGCAAAACACTGTGAGAGGGAAGGAAGCAGTTGATTAGGTCCAAACCCTAGTTGTCGCAACATAGAATTCCAACAACATCACTTTTACCCTAGCAATTAAAAAAAAAATGTTGTTATAAAGCTAAACTAGTGAACTATTATGTTTAGAAAAGCCAATTCTATTATGCTTAGAACTAGTGAAAAAAATTGTCCCATTCTTCACTCGTTGAGTCGAGAGGCTCATTTACAGTCTAGTATGATGTGTAACACTGTCCATCCGTCATCAAGGTTGAAATTTTTCTCATTTCGACCAAAATAATTTTTTTTTTAATCTAAAATTAAAAAATTAAATAACTATACAAAACATTTAAATAATGTCGGCGCATAAAAAATATTGCACGTGAAGAAATTGGATCCCTCTCATCTCATGTTAGATTCATATTTAAAATGGATCTATGTTGGTAAACATAAAAATGAATATAGAGAAATATTAGAGTAGTGATATTTTCAATTTGAACACCATTGACATATGTTTCACTATAAAAAAATCATTGTTTTTGTATTTATTACAAGAAATGGTTATTGAAGATTATATTAATAAAGATGGGTTTCGATGTAACAATTCTTCTAAGAACAAGAGCTTCCAAAATTCCCAGAAGATTTGGGATTGAGCACGCAAGCTCAACCTAGATCCTTACAAGAGAACTGCACAAGACAAAATATTTGTTCCCATTCCAACTGAAAATTTTCCAAAAGGACCTTAAAATCTAGATGTATTTGCATCCCATTTTCAGCTTAATGTCATTTTAACTTTGAATGGCTTCACGGTTTGATGATGATACCTTTGGTTACTTACGACGATCTATGACGTTATCCCTCCCGAGCTTGGGTGATATATTCTCCAATGGATTCATGGCCGAAGAGTCTTCCCTTCCCACTGGAAAGGAATCCTACCAAAGGTGGCATAAGCGCTCATGCGTTGCTTACCTACCACATTTTTGGTATGGAATCCTAAAAGCTTCCTAACTCTCCTGCTACACGTCGACGGTGCCAGACCCTAAGTCGATCCTGCAAACACCTCCATGGTGCTTGATGGAACCTTCTGGTTCCTAGACAACCATCCTAAGACGGGAATAATAGGTGTCCAATCTGCTGAGAAGGCCAAGTTGCAGGCCATTTAGGAAAAGTTGTCACCTCGTATGATCCCAAGGGGAAACTCACCTTGACATTAATCCAATGCTTCCCATGCAACACAACAGTTTGTAACTTGGAAAACAAAAGGCATGCAGTGGATAAAGACCCTACTATCCAACAGGTCTGCCATGTAATCTTCATATTAATAAAAGGGTCTCAAAACCCACTATCTTTCAAGTTTGATCGAACCTCTCGTGGGGCGACCATGACATGTAATGAGTTATGTATCTTCCTTAATAATTTATTACTCTTTGCTATCATGCAATTTGTTATAGCATGCAGTTTCTTATGCTGCCTAATCTTTGTTATCATGTGGTTTGTTATAGCATGCAATTTTTTATGCCTCTTAAGCATCAAACATTTTATGTTTACCTTTGGCAGTCATTACACACATCTTTGCCTTCAGATTTTACACACACGCATATCTATATATATTATTATTATATATATATAATATATATATAATATATATAAATATATATATATATATATTATATATATAATCATCTCCATAGGGATGGCCTCTTAAGCATCCAACATTTTATGTTTACCTTTGGCAGTCATTATAACACATCTTTTGCCTTCAGATTTTACACACACGCATATATATTATATATATATTATATATATATATATATATATTATATATATATATATATATATATATATATATTATATATAATATATATATATATGTATATATATAGGGATGTACCACATATGAAAACATAATCAACATAATGCAGTCCTTCAATCTAGAACTAGTAGTGGAATCAAAGGTTTACTCATCGGAACATTCAAAATGACACAACATAAAACATTTGCGATATGGGTACCTCCGATCTGGAACATATGTGATAACATAATTAACTCATTTTAATAATTGTATCGGGTCCATAATATAAGAGATAATAGAAACATTCCATAGTTTGCAAACTTGTGCTATAATAAAGCTCCGATATGGTGGATGCCAAATTACAATTAAATTTGTTTTAATATCAATATTACGTCCATCTTGTCGACTATTTTAGATGATGTCACATAAAGAAAGTTCTGATAAATGGATGTGATATTAGATTAAATCCAATTTTGTAATTATATTAGGTCCACAAGTGAATTAATACACCATATTGGCTCCACATATTGGAGATTGGAGAAAATCCGAAGTCAGAGATTATCGCATATCGCAGCACAAGCCTTTGAGAATATCAGTGACATATGGATCTCGAAGGAAGTTCTCTATTGCAAGTCAGACATCAGGAGGTTTCAAGTGATATCATATAACAAAAATACTAAATCATCAATTGTGCATATATGACATCATTGTTCATATTTATACTTAGAACATTTCAATTTAAACACATCAATGGTGATACTGATCTACTCACATAGAATAACATATATGACAAACTTGAATTAAAACAAACTTGAATTAAAACAATACTTCATCCCAAAAACATAGCATCAACATAAAGATAATAGTACCCGATACACATTCACTCTGCTCATAAGTAAAATCGTTGTGGTTCTTCTTTCTAGTAAGACTTGTTTGCAACTATAGTAGTAAAAACCAAAATACTTCTCGCAAAATTTCATAAGCCCCTTACTTCATAACAATGAAGGGGATTTAAAGTTTAAAGTTGAAACCCAAATATAAAAAAGTCCCTAAAATGTTGCGATGGTTCAAACAGACTACACTTAAAATAAAAATACAAACTAATAGTACAAAAAATAAAAATACAAACTAATAGTACAATCCTATTACAAAAAATTGATCAAGACTTGAACGAAGACTTCTTCGGAAATCGTTGTTGAAGTTCCAATATATCTGTCATCGCCTTCAATTCAGGCAGATGTTCAGGCCTAATGTGCATCCGGGCAGTGAATAACGCAACACTGAGAGCTGGCAGCACTTGACTGATTGTATTTAGAAGACACGTCAACATCAACCATTGCCCATGTGGTTTGACTAGGAAATGCCAATGGCATTCCAAGTCAATCTTTGATAGAGCTTTTAGCTGCTCAACCTTCTTCTTTGATGATTCTTGCCAATATTTTGTCAATATTTTAACATCGGGAAACGTATCTTCTAGGAACTCTGAGATTAAATTTGCCTCCAAGAGGTTGTGGCTGATTGATTGAATCATGTTGCTAGATATGTCCCTCACACTATAGATTTCCATCTCTACGTTTTTAAGCCTTATCTCCCATTCTTGGAAGACAATCTCTTTCTAAGATTCATCTATCTTGGGAAGAGTTTCTATTGACCCTTAGAGTTGTTCTGCCAATCAATGAAATCAGAAATTTTCTCTTCAACTTCCTTTCCATATGTCCTCAGATTGGATAGTTGAATCATCAGTGCATCAGCTGATTGGCACATCTCTTCGATAGTGCCCAGGTTTCGGAAAAGTAGAACCTGGTAATGAGCAAGAAGGTTATTTAGCTCCCTTGGTTCTTTCATGAATTCTGTTGTATCCAGATTAGCCTTCAATTGCTCAATTCTGCGCTCTAGCTCTTGTATGTGAACATCCCAACTCTTCATGTGAGATTCATATTGAATATTCATCCCATCGAAACTGGTTTGCAATTGTGAAAATTGAGTTTGACATTGTTGGACGATTCATTGCTTTTCGTTTTCTAAATTTTTGTTTAAGGTGCCTTATTCTATAATCTTTCTCCCTTAGGAGTTGTTGCACTTCTGTGGCTTTGTCAATTGTTTCACTAGCATATGCTCCTACATATTGTGATAGTCTCCCAAGATCTTCAACTAAGGGTCACTTGGGCATCTTTCCACAATACTTCAAAAGAGGTATTTGCAGGGACCAAATCTTTCCTTTGTTCAATCCTTCTCCTCTTTCTCTACCTGCTAACTACTGCTCTGTGTTTCAGACTATAAAATACATCAAGAGGAGGAATGTCCTCAATATTGAGAATGACCTTAGAGGTCATAAAAACTGGGATGATTTCCAGATCATCATTGTTGACAATTTCCTTAGAAGGCTCAACAGTGAACGAGCTCTTCTCAGTTATGGCAAAAGTATGAGCAATCTCTATCTGTGATGAAATTTGTTGTTTTTTAGGTCAATCTCTTTAATAAACTGTTCCCAAATCCCATCCAGACTTTCTTCTGTCGCTACCTTCTCTGCCTTTGATTTGCTAGTTACCAATGTTTTAGTTACATGAACTACATCCTGACTCTGAGATGTGCTCGCTTGTGTGCCTTGTTTTGTATTCTGGTGATTTAGATTCAAAATTTCACTAGGCAAACAAGAAATCCTTTTAACCCTGTATTGATGAAACTGCACTAATTCTTGAGGGCAAGCCATCCTCTTTCTTCTCTTTCAACCTCTAAATAATTTAACACTGATTGAAAGAAATCATCAAATTTATGAGGCTCGTTTGTAAACTGCTTGATCTTTGCTTGCGTTGTAACATTTTTCACAGTATCTAGTGGATCATACTGTCGATTTGGAATGATTGGAAAGTTCATCATTTGGATTTCCTCCATCTCCTTAGTAGCATGTTTGAAATTCTGTAAAGATTATAATCCACATCGACATGGAAAACATGCCACATTGTCTTTTTTCTTTCTTTCATGACCTTAGACAGGCCATCTCCCACAGTCTGGTAGGCTATTTCCTAGGCTAGGAGCTTATCGGGGACATACAAGAAACACATGAGGCTATGCACGACTGCCAAAAACTCGAACATAGGTAAATTATTGCTCCCCAAACCATCTTCCAACTGATAACAGGTCAATATTGGCTTTAGCGTAGATTCTAGGGCACTTCTCATTGAAAGCAAACTGGTAAATAGGAAGGACGACACCATGGCTAATCTTGTAAAAATGGGGTCAGTATTTTGACTCCTATAGAATATCATGGTAAATGTGAATAGACAAAGGGTTTTCAATAGTCCATTTCCATCCCATGGATGGAAAATCTGAAGTGAAACAAATACAATCCATAATGTAGGCACTCATGTAGAACGAGACAGGAAAATTTTCAGTAAACTTATGATTTTTCATATATTCTAAGATTACGTTGCTTATGTTGTTGGACATAATAGTTCCCTAGTCCATTACATAACCATTAGAGACAACTTCAATCACGGGTGCCCATTTGTCTAAAAAATTCTAGATATTCTCATAGTCAAATAGTGTACACATCATTGCAATAGCAAAACAATAGGGTGCATTAATAGAGGCTATAACATACATACCCTTGTCCTCCCGCTTATTCTTGCAAGCGTCTCTTCTCCATCCTCAAATAGCCTCAAAGTGGTGTTCGTTTTCCTGCATGAACTTCTCAATGCACTGTTTATCATATTTCCTCTGAGTTGCTGGGAGGTGGTACATTGTAGACAATTCTTTTGCAGTGAAAGAGTCGTTGACCATCTGTCTTCGGGTCATGAAGTTCCTATCTACGATGTTCATATGATCAATGACCCACCTGATCATATCCATATAAGGCAAGATTCTTGGACGAGCGCCAGTTCTATGAAGAAACAAATTGGCCACATCAGTGTATGTAATTTCCGAAACAGGAACCCTATCCTCTGCTATAATTGTTCTTTCTGTGAATTTTAGCCCTTCATCTTCAAAAAGCTTATACATGGCCTCCCAATTAGAGACCCCAACATCAAGGGTGCATGTCGTGTCAGAAAATAGCCCAGGGATTTCTGTGACCTCAGGAGTAGGACTAACTAGCTGTTGTTGAATTAGAATTTTCCTTCCGGGTTTAGCCAGTCGAGACATTTCTCATGAATTCTGCTTATTGGGAGTAGCCTGCGAGGAAAAAACACAAGAATGACCAGTGCCCGCACTTAGAAAAATGACCAATTATGCATGAATCCAATACTTTTATGAGCGAAATCTTCGGGGATCCTTAGTAGTAATGAAAGCATTTACAATATTGGAAACTATAAATTCATCGCATTTGGCCATTAATTGACAGAACGTGCATCCATGTGGCATTCGGCACACATCAGCTTTAACGACCATTTTTATTGGAGAAATCACATCGTTGTCCTACCAAAACTTGCGATCTCCTTTGTCTCTAGAGCCGATTACTTTTATGTGAACATCTTTAATATAGAATCACATCTTCCCTTCATCGCAACTTTTCGAATGAAACCTTTGTTTAGATCCGCCGATCTCTGATTGCGATATGTCTTACTGTATGCATCAGCTTTACCAGAGATTTTAATCGGAAAAATAAGATGGTTGTCCTCGCAAAACTTGTTATCTCATCTATCTCTGGACCTGGTTTATTTTATCAAAACATCTTTAATATAATATTTCATCTGCCCTTCATCACAACTTTTGGAATGAAACCTTCGCTTGCATCCATCGATCTCCGATTGCAATATGCCAATAGCTTTTGCCTCCTTTCAACTCTTTGTGACCGTCGTGCTAGCCCCCAAATCGGAGCCCTCTCTATTGGGCATTTCCATTCATAGATGTAACCTTCATGGACTACATGTCAATTTTCTGATTGCCGATCACCTTCTGCATTTGGCCCTTGGTTCTGTAGCTCTTCACGTGACTGCAGTCTAGCCACTGTATCAGAACCCTTCAATAAGAGGTTATCAATCAGAGGTTTTGCTTCGATGCACAATACACCTCAAACTCCGATCTCTGATCTCCCATACATGACATCATCGTCGCAACGTATTTTCCACCTGTCGTCATGTGACTAATTCCATGTGTTACCCCTTTTTGGGCCACTGTGAGCCTTGAAATTGCCGAATCCTGTTGCCACGTATCAATCGTGTTGGCACGCCGTTGTCACGTGTCTCTTATCAGATCTAGTCTTTTCCTACCACATGTCTCTTCGAGAGGAGAAAGAAAATGCCCCTGCTTTTTTCGTTTAACACACAAATCCTTTGTTAATTTCTTATCGGCCATGTCGACACATTAACACTAGCGGCCCATTCTCGACAACTCTGCCTAATATCACATATTTAAAACGCCTATCATGTTAAAACCTCTGATACCTAATAAGCTATCTTTCTGACTAAACATGGATAAACTCACGGTCCACATCTCCTATTAGCGTTGCTTTACGCATCTTAATACAAATACTAATTACATTATGAATAACAAAATTCAATACTCTAAAATATAAAAACAAAAAGAAATAATTACATTTTAGATAATGAAATTTAATATTCTAAAACATAAAAGCAAAAATTAAAGGGAAAAACAAAAAGAAATAATTACATTCTAGATAATGAAATTTAATATTCTAAAACATAAAAGCAAAAATTAAAGGAAAAGGAAAAAAAATGGGTGATTAAAGGAAAAGAAAAAAAAAATGGTGCGTGGGGAGAAAGAAAATTGTTCCCGGCATTGTTCCAAACAGTAAATCAAAGTTACCATGCTAGGTAATGTCTACATGTGAAGGAAAAACGAATTTATGGGGATCAATATTCAAGGAAAAGCACATAACAAGAAAGAAAATTGTTCCCGGCATTGTTCCAAACAGTAAATCAAAGTTACCATGCTAGGTAATGTCTACATGTGAAGGAAAAACGAATTTATGGGGATCAATATTCAAGGAAAAGCACATAACATGAAAAGAGGATTTAATAATACTCCAATAAAACAAATCAAATCAGATCCCAAATCCTACCTTTGCTTTTTAAGATATTCTTCTATCGTGTGGAAACCTCACGTACTCCATTATTCTAATTTATTGCTTTTTAAGATATTCTTCTATCGTGTGGAAACCTCACCTACTCCATTATTCATAACTTACTGTCCTCCATTTTCATGTGGCCTATATATCTGCAATGGTCAGTTCATTTTAAGTGACAGAGGTGTGAAAAATTCGTCCTTAGTATCCATTATCATCTTGGATTTAAGCTGCATGTCTCGTTAATTTAGGATTGCATTCCTCACTCTTTAGTACTGGTAGCATTGCTTTGGAAGTTTTTGTGAGGAGAATCGAGCCTACGGTCATTCTGAGATTTTTCGTTGTTGTTGTGTTTGTGTTGGAGAAAATCATATCATGGCAGAAGCTGTTATCATTTCTGGATTTGTTGGTGTGGGCATCGACAAGGTGGTCAGCCAGATTCTGCACCTCATAGGGACTGCTGTTCGCTACAAGCAAGAATTGGGCTCTCTTCAGCGTCTGGTCACTGACATCCCGCCTATCATCCAGCAGATCCAGCGATACCGCCCAGCATTGAACAGGAAGAATGGAATTCCGAATTCTCAGTGCTATCAGAGAGCTTCACCCGTCAGTATATGGCTCAATAAGTTGGACTTGCTTCTCCGACAAGCATCAGAATTGGTGCATCAGTGCACATTACCAAGGTATCAATTCATTTCTCGTTACCTACCAAGAAGAAAGATCAGCAGTCTTGTTTCAGAAATCGATGGCCTTTTAAGATTGTCTCCTTTGGTCCAGTTGGCCCAAATTCCAGAGCTCCTAGAGGAACAGACTCAGGTGCTCATGGAGGGATTGGGGCAGATTATGAAGGAAAGCGTTGAAGCCGTGGCTTCTTCCAGCAGTTCTTCTGCAACCACCTCCCAATCTCTTGCTTCAACAGGATTCTTCATCCCCGAAACCCTTATCGTCGGACAGGAGAGACCTTTTGCAGCACTGGAGAAGCTAGTGATCGATCCAGAGGTCTCGCGCGTTGGCCTGGTAGGAAAAGGTGGATCCGGGAAGACTCTGGTTCTCAAGGCAGTCTTCAATAGTGAAAAGGTGCGGAATGTCTTTAGCGATGGCTTAATGCTTTGGCTTACTGTTTCACAGTTCCCGTCTTTTAAAAGTCTTAGAGAAGAACTCTGTAAACAGATAGCCATCCAAACAAATGCACAGGAACTGGTAAATAGTATGAACCCGGAAGGTCTAAAAATCTGGATGAATCAGACTCTGCAGGCAAAGAAATTTGCCCTGTTCTTAGATGATATATGGGGAGAGGGTGCAAAACTGCTGGAAGAATTGTGTGTACCCTCGTTAACTGACCCCTCCGACTCCAAAATTGTTGTGAGTTCAAGGGATCACAGTGCATTGCGAGAGATGGGGGTTAATGCAGAGAGGTCAAAAATAATTATGGAGGATCTGATCAAAGATGATAGTTGGAGGTTATTTGGTCATCATGCTTTCCCATACAATAACGGAAGGCGGCCAACAAGCATCGATGAGAGAACGGCCAGGCTTGTGTGTGCCCACTGCAAAGGGCTTCCCCTTGCCATCAAAGCAGTTGGCAGGGCAATGGCAGGCATTACTGATCCAAGAGAGTGGGAGTTAGCGGTCAGGGGGTTGTCAAGCACCAACAGCCAAGATCTTCGACAAGCTCTCTATGATCCGCTCAGGTGGAGCTACGACGCACTGGCCAGGTACGACGTCAACTTGCAATTGTGCTTTTTATACTTATCTGCCTTCCTAGAAGACCAGGTCATCTACTTCCAGTGGGTGATTCGCTTGTTAATAGGCGAAGGGCTACTTGCAAGAAAGATTGGGCAAGATGAGGGCAGCCACGACCCATTTGTGGTCGGAAGAATTTACATCAACTTTCTTGCCGATCGTTGCTTGATAGAACCGACATTGAGAGACGTGGATGGGTCCGTGGTGTTTTTCAGGGTGCACGACGTTCTGCGCGATTTGGCAATCCAAATCGCTGAGCGGGAGGAAAACTTTTATTGCCGGGTAGGTAAGGGTTTGGCAGCGTTGCCTGAAAATGAATGTTCAGGGCGCACTCGCTTTTTGCTGGATAGTAACGACTTGAGTTCGCTTCCAGAGTCATTTCGGCCTCCAGAAATCTCCTCACTGTTAATGGCGGGAAATGCAAATCTCAGAGAGATTCCAAGAAAAGTGATTGGGAGTATGGTCTCCCTGAAGGTTTTGGACTTGAGTGGGACGTCCCTCCAGTCATTGCCGGACAGTGTGGGTTGTTTGAAACAGTTGGTATCCTTACTGTTAGTAGGAGTGCCCATAACGAGGCTGCCTGCATCAGTTACAGATCTTGCAAGCCTGGAAGTTCTCGACGTTGGTGGCTCTAAAATCACAGAATTACCCTCCGACATTCACAAGCTGACCCTGAGGTATTTAGGGCTTCAGAACTGTAAAGATTTAGAATGTCTTCCGCGGAGTCTGTTACGCCTTACCTCTCTGCAGCACTTAAGGCTGGACGGGTGCAGTCGGCTGTGGACAAATTGTGGGCAGAAGAAAAGTCGTAAAAAGGTAGCTCTTGTTAATGATCTGCACACACTAACGCAGCTAAAAAGTTTACACCTGGGTAGCAACGGAGATATGATTAGTGAGGGGACATTGGGGAGCATGGAGCAAATGGAGGAACTCAGCTTGACATGCTCAATGATGGAAAGTCTACCCGCTGATGTCATCAAAATGTCCAAGTTGAGAAAAGTTCGGTTAATGTGCCCTCGCGTGGTTAAAATGGAGACTGAGTTTTATGCATTTCAAAGTTTGAGCATGCTTAGGTTGGTCGGATGTGAAATGCTCGAAGAACTTCCAGGGTTACAAACGATGGGGAGTTTGAGGAAATTAGAAATCGTACAGTGTTCTAAGTTGAAAAGGTTTTCCGACAAATTTGGTGAGAAAGGTGCATTTCCTGTGCTGGAGATATTTTCATTAGTTGAATTAAAGGAGTTAGAGGAGTTGCCCATGATAGAAGAAGGTGGAATGCCTTCACTTAAAATATTCACCATTATGTTATGTGAAGCTTTAAAAATATTGCCGGAAAATTATTTGAACATTAAAAATTTCAAAAAACTAAGACTGTGGGGCTGTCCATTGGTACTAGAAAATTTAGAAAAAATCAAGAAACTAAATGCATCTGTGAAAGAAGCATCACTGAGTCTTGCAGAGGTTAGAAATATCGTAGAAATATGAAAGACGAATATGTCTTTTTGGTATAATGAATTTTGGTGTAATGAATTTTTCCTATATTTAACTGAGAATATTTTTCTCGAGCCTGTTTTAGTAAAAAGAAATTTCTAAAAAAAAAGATATTTTTGTTGTATAATGAATTTTGGTGTAATGAATTTTATATTCTTTTTTAATGGGAGTTAGTTTTATACTAATTATATATTTTTTACCAGAGATAACATCAGATCATTTTAAATTTATTAATTATTTATTTTTAAATTTTATATAATTATTTTTTTTTTTTTAAATTATTATTTATATGTATGTGTATATATATTTTATTTATATTTTTCTCTATTTTATATTAAATTAAATGTTAATTTAATATTGTATAATATTATTGTGATCATTTTATTTTATCAGTGCTGTGGGTGGATAGATCCTTATATGGAGTTAAGATGGATCTTGAATGGTTAATTATTAATTTTATTTTTTTCATTTATTTTTTATTTTTATGTAATTTTACTAAGTCAAAATGTTTTAATTAATTATTTTATTTTTTATTTTCGTTTTTATTTTTATGTAATTTGGTTGAGTCAAAATGTTTAGACCAAGATAGATCCATCTTAAATACGGATCTAACATGAGCTGAAAAAGATCAAATTTCTGAGCACAAATTTATTTAGAGTGCAAAATACAATGTGCATTTTTTCATTGTTTAAATATTTGTTTATATACACCATTAAAATATTTTATTTTAACAAATTCTTTTCTATATATAGATATATATCAAGTTGATATCACACCGGTTGCCTATGGAAATATTTTTTGAGAAGTGTAACGTTTAAACATGGTACTGTCATATTTTTTTTTTTTTTTTTTTTTTTTTACTTCTAATTACTATATAACATATTCATTGCTGACATTATTTTTCTATTTAGAACATAATTTATCAACTTACACATCCCCTCATATTGGGTTGTAGAATGAGCCTCTTGGCTGAATAACATAATATAAAAGGACATTACATCTCTTCCATACTAGGATGAAGAGTGTCTCTCGCCCAAAAATGTAATAAAATTAAATTAAAATGAGAGGTGGTTTTTCAGCATGTGGTATTGATGAGCTATCGTATTGGCCTATCAATGGTAAAATAGGGTGAGTATCCATGGTAAAGTAGAGTGACTATCCATGGTTAAAAATCTTGTTATATTGTAAGTATTATTTTGATTCTAAAATAAGAGAAGGTTTTTGGGCATGTGGTATTCATGAGCCATCATATTGACCCATGGTATGGTATGGTTAATAATATCCATGGTAAAGTGGGGGTGAATATCCATGGTTAAAAATCTTGTTATATTTTAAATATTAAGTTTTTATGTGCTTACTAATGAAATTTAAATATGGTTACAAAATTATTATTTTAATTCATATGGTAAAATAAAATATTAATTTCTAGCTACTATTTATATTTGTTGAAAATGCAACAAGAAATTCCTAATTTAATTTTGCCTTAATTAAATTAGGAGAAATTCCAATTCCAATTTCAGTAAAATACTTGAATTGATATGGCACTTATCGTTGAGGTAAATTAGTTAATTCAAGTTGGAGACACTTTAAGTATGATTGATTACGAAGTACTAATAATTTGTTTAAGTTAATTTGAGTTATTGTGAGTTTAACTAGTTCCAACGGATTAAGAACTAGTGGAAGATCTTGTACTCGTTTGAGATTGGAGTTCAAGGGAAGTGTACTATCAATTGTAGACAATTCCAAATTGTACAGGTGTTGCATGCAGTCGGAAAAGGTCCTATAGGGATTGCACAGTTCTAAATGGGGATTTCCCTAATTAAAAGGGGGCTAATTCCTTGAGAAACAACATAGTGAAAAAGGGACTTATGCAAGTTTGGATTTTGTTAAGTATTGACCAGAGCTTGTCTAGGAAGCAAGGAGATAGATTATACTAGTGCAGAGGTTGCTCAAGCTTGAGTAAACATTGTATTTTTGCTCTATTTTCTGACTAATGCACTACAAATAGGAAGGGGTTTTGAGCAGTTGCTTTCCCCTTAGATAAATATCTGAGCATATGTGATTGAATCTTGTCTCATGTTTATGTTGTGATTTCTCGATTGTTTAATTATTCCGCTGATGAGCAGAGTAGATTCAAGTCTTTTGCTTTAGAAAATTACATAAGCAGTTTGAATCTACACATACATGGTATCAGAGCAAGAATTACAATAGAAGAGAAGAATTCGAGTTTATCTTTGTAGGTGAATCGCATTTGCAGTATCATTCTTTAGAGCCAGCAGGATGTCATTCTATGGATTGAGACTCAAGTATTCCCTTGAGGGTCGCTCAAATTATATTGCTTGGAAGGGCAGGATGGAGGTAGTGTTGGAAGATAACGAGCTGAAGGAATTCATAGATAATGATATGTTGAAGCCTCCAACATCTGATGCTCAAGATCTGGCAGAGTAGAAGAAGTGTGTGGCAAAGGTGAAGAGGATCATATTAAAAGGAGTTCGAGATCATATTGTCTCGAATCTCTATGGGAAGGAGACTCCATATGCAATGTGGTAAGCGTTGATCGACTTGTTTCAGAACATCAGTGATCACATGAAGCTGGCACTGAAGGATAAGCTTCAAAAGATTAAGATGGAAAAGGGCAACACACTACCACAATACTTGAGCAGGTTCACCCAATGTCGGGATGAACTTGGGAGTGTTGTTATTACAGTTGTTGAGGATGATATGGTAAGTCTAGCACTTATAGGCCTTCCCAAGAGTTGGCACAACTACCAAGATTCGATAAATGGGAGGGAGAAGCTACCAAATTGGGAGCGATTTTGGTCCGACTTGGTGCAAGAAGAGATAAGGTAGAACACTAGAGATGGAAACTCATCCAATTGCGATGATGAGGTGAAATGTGCCTTGGATGGAAAGGAAAAAAAAGGGAAAGGGAATAAATCCCAATCCAAAGCAGAATCTGGTCAGGCAGGCAAGAAGAAGGACTTGTCAAAAATCAAGTGCTTTCACTGTCATGACCTGGGACACATTATGCCACGAAGTGTCCACACAAGAAAGCGAGTAAGAATCCCTCAGGAGGAGTGACAAATGAAATTCTTGCTTCACAGTTCGAACTTTATTTCACCCTCATCACTTTTATGGTGAGCCTGGTGATGGGTAACGTGTGGTATCTAGATAGTCGAGCCTCATTCCATACGATAGGCAACCAAGAATTCTTCAGTGACTTGGAGGAGAAGGACCTCCAGATACACATCGATATGGGAGATGATGGAAGGTATAGTGTCACCAGTGTTGGTATAATTACTTTTCAGAGGGAGTATGGCTCCCCTCTCAAACCAAAATATGTCACACATGTTCTAGGTCTATATAATAATCTCGTTTCAGTTGCTATGTTGGAAGACTGTGACTACAATGTGATATTTAATAAAGGAAAGGCTTTCCTTAGATACATCACCACAGGATAGGTGAAGTGGATCAGTGTTCAGGTGAAGAACCTCTACAAATTAGATGTAGAAGATTGTGCAGTATTAAGCACAAAGGAAGAGAAGGTGTAGAGTCGAGATAATGGTGAATTATGGCATAAAATATTGGGCCATTTGCACCATGGAACCTTGAAGATCATGCAACAGATTTCTATAGGACTTCCCAAGGGTGCACTAGAGCAACAAGATACATGCAAAGGGTGTACATTGGGGAAGTACACGAAAGCCACCTTCAATGAGAAGGACAATAAAGCGCAAGCAGAGCTTGAAAGGGTACACTCTGATGTGTGTGGAAATTTCTCAACATCCTCCACGACCGAGCACAGGTATTATGTGATATTTGTAGATGATTTATCATGAAAGTGTTGGATCTTCTTCATGCAAAAGAAAGACCAAACATTCTCCAAATTTGTTTAATTTAAAGCACTTGTTGAGAAAGAGACTGACAAGAAAGTGAAGGCTCTCAGGAGTGATAATGGTGGAGAATATGTGTCGAATGAGTTCAAGAACTTCTATGCAAAAGAAGGCATTCGATGAGAGTTGAAAACACCTCATAACCCACAGAAAAATGTGGTGGCTGAGAGGAAGAACATAAGTATTGTAGGAGCTGCACGGGCCATGTTTCATGACGAGAGCCTATCGTTGCACTTGTGGGATGAAGCATGCAACATAGTTGTTTATTTGCAGAACAAAATTCCTCATAGGATTCTTAGCATGAGTACACCAGAGGAATATTTTCCAGGGAAGAAACTAGATGTGTCACACTTCAGGTTCTTTGGATCATCAATTTACTTTCATGTTTCCAAGGATGTAAGGAAAAAGCTAGAGCCTACAACCGAGTTGGGCATATTTGTGTGGTACACTGATATACCTTACAACTATAGTGTGTACTTTCCATCTCTCAGGATGACAATTGTCAGAAGAGATGTGAAGTTTGACGAGGAGAAGGCAATGAGGTGTTCTCTTTACAGGGAGATTCAGTTTCATTCAAATCAGGAGATTTTAGCTCCAAAGGAAGAACCTCAGGAAGTTGTGCAACAACCACAAGAGGAGGAGCAAAGAGTGGAGACATCCACTCAAGCAGAGAAAGAAGCCTGACATATTTATGCATGATGCTAAAGAGAATGTGGGAGCACCCACATCATAGCACATGTAGAGGAGATCACCCGATCGCTACATTAGCTACATGGCTCTAATGAGCGAGCTTGTAGAGATTGAGCCAGCCTCATTCGAGGAAGAAGTGCGGCAACCATTATGGGTTGATGCCATGGTAGAGGAATAGGATTCCATTATTAGAAACAATGTTTACGAAGTGTTCCCAAGACCAGAGGAAAAGTCAGTGGTAGGATCCAAGTGGATATACAAGGTGAAGCAAGAAGCAGATGGAGGCATTGAGAAATAGAAAGCAAGATTTGTGGCCAAGGGGTTCTCTCAGGTGGTGGGAATTGACTGTAAGGAAACTTTTTCTCAAGTAGCAAGGTACTCTTAAATCATATAAATTCTAGTGCTTACAATGCAGATGGGATGGAAAATCCATCAGATGGATGTGAAGACAACATTCCTTAATGGAGTGATTGAGGAGGAGGTGTACATTGAGAAACTGAAAGGATTTGAGACCTTCGATAGAGATTCGCATGTGTACAGACTCAAACAAGCATTGTATGGATTGAAACAAGCACCCCATGCTTGGTCCACCAGGATTGACAACTATCTCACCGGGTTGGGCTTCACCAAAAGTGAAGAAGATGCAAACCTTTACCATATTTTTGTTGAAGGTAAATTATTGATTATAGTATTATATGTCAATGGTTTAATTTTGATCGGTGATGAGAAGTTGATCAAGTCTTGCAAAGAGGATTTTGCATTAGAATTTGAGATGAAGGACCTCGGGTTCATGCATTATTTCCTCGGTATGGAAGTATGAAAAGGATATGGGGAACTATTTGTCTCCCAAGGAAAGTATACCAATGAGATACTGAAGAAGTTCCACATAGAGAGCAACAAACTCATGGAGACTCCTCTAGCAAGGAATTGGAGGAAGGAAGATGTTGCTTCAGGTGAAGTAGTGGAGGCTACCATTTACAGGAAGCTTGTGGGTTCAATTTTGTATTTGGTGAACACACGACCGAACATGTGTTATGCAGTTAAACAACTTAGTCAAGCTATGGTTAAGCCAACTGAACTCTATTGGAAGGCAACAAAACATGTGTTGAGATACCTCAGAGGAACCACTCAGTTTGGTCTTTGGTACATACAGATAGAGGAAGTGAAGCTGCAAGGATTCACAGATGCAGATTGGGCGGGTAGTCCATCAAACATGAAGAGAACATTAGGAGGAATTTTCAAAGTTGGGTGAGCAACAATTTCTTGTTACACAAAGAAGCAGAGATTTGTTGCACTCAGCTCAACAGAAGCATAGTACATGGATGCTAGCCAAGCAGCATGTGAGTCAATCTGGATGAGAAAGATCCTTGTTGGGTTATTTGGTAAGAGTATGGATTCTAGTGTGATTTATTGTGATAATTAGAGTTGTATCAAACTCTCTGAGAATCTAATATTTCATGATCGATCCAACCATATCGACATCCGATATCACCATATATAAGATTGTGTGCAAAGGAGAATCATGGTGTTGGAGTACATTCATACAGAGGAACAAGAAGCAAATATTTTGAAAAAGGTATTGTCAAGATGAAAATTCAAGTTCCATAGAGGTGGGATCAGGGTGTTGAAAATGCAACAATAAATTCCTAATTTATTTTTTCCTTAATTAAATTAGGAGAAATTCAAATTTCAATTTCAGTAAAATACTTGGAGGAATTTAACTTAAGTGATATGACACTTATCATTCAATTAAATCAGTTTATTCAAGTTGGAGACACTTGAGTTATGATTGATTACTAAGCATTAGTAATCTATTTCAGTTAATTTGAGTTATTGTGTGTTTAAATAGTTCTAACTGATTAAGAACTAGTGGAATATCGCGTAGTGGGGTGTGTTCACTTTTGATAAACCAATTAACTCGTCAATCAACCCAGAATAATTGATGCATGAAGATAACTCGAGTTACCTAGTTGAGATTGAAGTTCAAGGGAAATGTACTATCAGTTGTAGACAATTCCAAATTGTACAAGTGGTGCATGCAATTAGAGAAGGGCATATAGGGATTGCACAGTTGTGGATGGGGATTTCCCTAATTAGTAGGGGGCTAATTCCTTGAAACAAACACAAGGAAATAGAGACTTGGGCAAGCTTGGATCTGGTTAAGTATTGACCAAAGTTTGTCTAGGAAGCAGGGACATAAATTATACTAGTGTAGAGGTTGCCCGGACTTGAGCAAGCATTGTATTTCTTCTCTATTTTCTAACTAATGCAATACAAATAGGAAGCAATTATGAGTAGTTTCTTTCCCCTTAGATAAACCTCTGAGCATCTGTGATTGAATATTCTCTCATGTTTATGTTGTGGTTTCTCGATTGTTTAATTGTTTCTGCTGATGAGTAGAGTAGATTCAAGTCTTTTGTTTTAGAAAATTACATAAGTAGTTTGAATCTATAAGGAATTTCTACAATATTTGATATATTTTAATGTGATATAGGTGTAGATATATCTCAAAACTAATTATATATATTTTTTTCTTTTAGATTTAATTAAAAAATGTTATAAAATTAAATTCAAATAATATATTTATAAAATATTTCAATTGTGAAATGAGAGATGGTTTATGGCCATATTGTATTGATGAGCCATGGTATTGTAACAAAGCCTATTTACAAGTTAGTAATATCTATGGCAAACATATTGTTATATTGTAAGTATTAAAGTTTGGATTTGCTTATTAATTAAATTTAAATATGGGTTGAGAATCATTATTCTATTTTAAGATTTTCTTTTATTTAAAAATTCATTCATAATTTTATTAATAAAAACAAAATTACAATGTAACAAATTGAATTTTATTATTTGTATTACTTTTAACTTTTTATGGGCACTACAACATCTCGTGGGCTCTATATTACTTTTAACCGACATGCAAACGTTTACCCATCCTTTATATATTATAAATTGGACATATTAATATAAATTGGACATATTAAGTCAACATGTTAAAATGTTTACAAACTTTCTTACATTACACCTACATATCACTCCTCTATAGAGCGTCTCTCCTATACTGGGATGTAAAGCGCCTCTCAGCGCAATAACAATATTATAATGCACTTTGTTATTAAATATATTATGTAAATTTGTTAAATAAATAATTTAATGAATAATATATATAAATGGAAAAAATATCTTAATATTAATTAGAAAATTATTGATTAAAAAATTAATATTTTTAAAATTTAAATTTAAACAAAATTTTAATATTAATTTATATTATATTAAACATAATTTTTTAAAATTTTAAAATTTATAAGTAAAAACAATTAATTATTAATAATTTCATTTTCTTATAAAATTAATAAAAAAATCAATATAAAGGGAGTCATAAGTTCATTTCTATTAAGTTATATCGTTCTTATTATATGATTTGTTCATTATATAGAATAAGGTTTATTAAATATAGCCGACATTAAAATTGTTGATATACAATCTTTCTTACAATATATCTAATACATATACACATCTACTCTATACTCAGTTGTAGAGCGTCTTTCCACACAAACATATAAAACATATAAATGTTAAAATACTCAGATGTATATTTAAAAATACATATAAATAAATCTATTTATTCAAATTTAAATATACTTTGAGAATGAAACTAAGATCTTAATTATATTGCAAATAAACACAGACATATTTTTAATGCCTAATAAATTAGTTTTTTTACTTGTTATGTTTTCAAATAAATTATCAATATTTGTTGGCTTGAAATCAGATAAGAGTTATTTTCTTTTGATGCAATCACAAATATTAGATGTTAACATTACACAATTTAGTTGCCCGAAGATGCGTTGTACATATGGCCTGATGTTGTAGTGGTGTAAATGTTTGTAAACATTTACATGCCAACTCAATTGAAAAATCATAAAAATGTTAAAAGCAATATAGAGTTGATATGAGGGAGATGTTGTAGTGTTCATAAATGAGTGTAAACAATTAAAATGTTGACTCAATTAGTAATAAAAAGTTAAAAGTAATAAAAATAATAAAATTCAATATGTTATATTGTCATTTTGTTTTGTTACTCATTCATGAAGGAACTAATAAATTGAGATGTGGTGGGTAGTAACGATACATTTACAATTTTACTCCTATATAAGTGTTAGGAAAACATACATATTGGTGGAAGTAACTCCTGGTAAGTATATTTATTTGCATCTTATTCCTATCAATTTTTTATACAAAAACTTACTTAAATTATGGTGGGAAGTAACTTATGGTATATATGTTTTTAAAGTGAGTATGAACTAATTTCAAAGATTTTATTTTTTGGATGGTTTTCTTACAAAGCTTAAGAATAAAAAATCATTACAAAAATTGTGCGAAGGCTACAATAAGACCTTCAAGTTATGGTCCAATCAAATGTTTGAAAAATAGTTTTTTTATTACTATTGAAAAATAAGTATTTGATTTTTAAAGTTAAACATTATAATTTGCATTGGTCAATGTTAAACTAATAGTGATCAATAGAAAAATCCATTGCTAGAGTCTTGCCTTGGCAGAGACTAATAATGATTTTGTGGTCATAGTTAAATTTAGTTAATAAGTACTTAAAAACTTAATACTTATAATAAAATTTAAATATAACAAGATTCTTAACCATGGTTATTCAACCCCACTTTGCCATGCATATTATTAACTTGTAAATATGTTTTGTTACAATACCATGGGCCAAT
This sequence comes from Pinus taeda, assembly GCA_000404065.3. NCBI lineage: Eukaryota > Viridiplantae > Streptophyta > Pinopsida > Pinales > Pinaceae > Pinus > Pinus taeda. The sequence goes on from APFE031217784.1 coordinate 131,137, forward strand.
ACCATGGCTTATCAATACTGTAAGGCACACAATATTGGAAACCAACCCAACTATATTAAGAATTGATGTCAAAGAATGTTGTACACAATATACATATAAATACATAATGAAACTATTGATTCAATTTCCTGGTCTTCTTGTACTCTAATAAGTACTCACCAAAACACAAATCTAATCTCGAGGATTAGTTGTATAACATTCCCCCTTTAATCTGAAGGGATGTATCGAATTCCAAGAATGAGAGCTCAAAATGCAAAAATGTATCTCAGCCAAGAATCAAATGTCTCTAAAAAATGCTTTTCAAGGATAACCAAAAATTGAAGATGGTGGTTTTTAAGAGAAAACCACAAATGATACCAAAATATGGCAGAACTCAACATCTCAACGAACACCAACTCTAGAAGAACTCAAGGTCTCAACCAACACCAAATCTAGAACCTTCATAGTAGTTCTCAGAAAAACCAACTCAACATGCCAAAAACATGCAACCATGCTCATCCTCATAGATCTTAAATTAATACAAATCTGTCTACAACTCTGAATCTGAACTCAGACTCTAGATTGTAGCAGAAACTCTGATCGTTGTCTCAGGCTCGCTTAAGATATCTTCAAACCTATAGTAGACCATAAATTCCATCAATTCCCCCCTTGTTTGATACAAGGTGAGAAGATGAATTACTCTTCATCACTACAAGGTTGATCAACGCTCTAAAACATATCCTATGGTATGATCTGTAAAACTTCTTAGTTGTTTTCGACCAATCCCAAGAAGCAATCCATCCGAAATTTAGTTTCTCTCTTGCAATAGCTTATTTCTAGAACATTTGTTTGAATGATGATTACACTTTTCACAATTCTCACATAGGTGAAGATCAAAACACTGATCTTTCACATTTCCAACTCTATTACATTGTTGACATCGATCAAATTGTTTTGGAACAACACCATCCATAAATTCAACACTACAAAATGTATAGGTTTAACAATATCTGGAATATGAAAAGATACATCTAGGACATCCTTTTTATGTCCCAAACTAGTTTTGTGTTTGTTATGCGTAATTTATTCCCACGATATTATAAAGGTTTTGGGAATGGTAGGTTTCACATATGTATGCAAATGACTCGTGCATACCATTGTATGAACATGACTTTCCACTATATCCAAACTTGCTCCTCATATGGCTTCATTACTCTTCGACTTCTATTTGGAATTAGGATCGTCTCATTGTACTTGAGACTCAATCTAGAGAAATTCAGTTTTATCCAATGCATCATGGAAATAGAATCTAATATCAATAATACTTCATTTGCTAACATTTATAGTTACATCAGCAGTGGAACTAATAAGATTTTTTAATATTTCTAATACATTTTTAATTTGAGTCATTTAAGTCAATCTCGGGTGTCAAGCTCAACTGAAAATGCACCTTTTTTACAAAGTAATTTCACAAATAAATTATGAATAGTTGCCGTAAGCCTTCAAGGGTAACCTCAAAATCCAAAAAATTAATTTTTCACTTCTTTTTGCAGCATCAATGAAAATCCCAATTTAAAGTCACCTCTAATCAATATGAACTGCACATGGATCGTCTACACAATCATAAATTATAATATCGACCTTTTGACATTTCAAATTGCAGACACTCCAAAGGTATCGAATATACAATGTTTCTCCTCTCAAATTTCCAACTTAGAAATGCAGTTGGTATAAAATTTCATTTGATTTATTTAATTAAACTGCCTTAAAAAAAACTCCAGCGAAATAGGTGAAGGAAAAAAAAAACCAGCTATAGACACAGATAAAACATCAATACCGGTTTATAATGACTTGAAAGTAGCAGTCTCTTCTTCACAAAAACAATCACAGGTCCACAATTGACTATTTGAACAACTTCATTGCTTTCATCAAGTGCTCAGAAACGTAAGCCAGTGATGTTGCCTCCACACACAGGGTCACTTCTATGGCAATTTCTTCAACGAGAAAAAACAATCGCACCCATAGTAGGGGTTGCCCACAAATTTCCAGAGAAGTGGTCACCAAGAGGCCTCGTCCACCCGCAGAACAAACTGGAACAACTTTTCAATCACTCGACAATCATTCCTCCCAACCACCCAAAGATAAAGCCATTAAATAATAAACTAATATATATATATATATATATATATTATATATATATATATATATATAATATATTATATATATTATATATTTATATTATAGATTATATATATATCAAGAGAGAGAGAGAGAGAGAGAGAGAGAGAGAAGAGAGGAGAGAGAGAGAGGTCAAACCTTCCTCAATTCTCTTCGACCTTTCCTTGCTGGAAAATATCAGGGCCTCGTGTTAGAGAAATCCCAGATGATGGACATAAACTCACTAGATTTTGACAAACAGATAGATGAAACAAACATGCATATGAATCTTGTCGATCAAAGAATGAACAATGCAACTTCTGGAGTTATTTATAAATCTTATCACATGTTCATAAGAGTAATGCACCTAAGCTAAAAGTTCACCATCAAGATCACTACAATGTAGCTCAAACATATGTTGAGGGTCCACACAAAGTGCATGGTACCAAATGTACAACACAGAGTGAGGCTATAAACTGTATTTTACTGTAGGAAGGAAGGTTGATGGGGGTTGAGACACCAACTGAAGGGTTTTTTTTGGCCCACTTTCTATTGTTGCTACATATCAAGTCGATTTCGGCCTATTGCTAAGTTTTTATTGGGCCACAATCCCATATTCTAGCTCATACAATATGGGTAGCTCATATAATTTAGTAGATCTACAAAATAAGAACTTATCCCATAGTCGATTTGGATTTGGTGAAGGGTTAAAATTTTTGAATTAGGGGGGAGGGGGTGATTTTCAAATCTTTATGAAGGACACTAATGGGAAATCCCTCCTTTTCTGGGTTTCAGGTTTGGATTATGTGATGAATATCAAGTAACAGATAGAGAAACATATGGGATATCTTGGTGATACTCAGTGTCTCTTTCATGATGGGTAGCAACTACACAATCATTTTTAGTTGCAGGGTTACAAAATCTCAAGAAATTTCACCATTGGCTTGAATATAAGGCTACAAGGGGGGTGCTTCAGGAGCTAAAAACCTAGGAGGAATTGTTTCTTATAAAAATGTAGAGTGGGGCAAAGGCTCTAACCCATCCAATCTGCCATAATACAATCATGGACCTTACATTGTTGAATACCAGCAACAAGTTCCAGCCATGGAGGTAAATATAACAAAGGTAAATCAACTTTTTCCTATCCTTCAATCTAGGGTAGTGATTTACAAATTCAATGGTTTTTGGCCCAGATCTGATGCTTTTCATTAGTGGGATTTCACAACCTGGAACAAAAACTATGACATACACCTTTTCTCAAAGTGATTCTTTATTGTTTAGTTTGATACCTAAGAATATGTGGAGAGAGCATTAAAATAAGGGCCTTGGTTTTGGGGAAATGTAGGGCTCCTCGTTACCCCTTGGTTCCAAATTTTTTATACCACAATAATGGTGATCTCAACAATGCCCATATGGGTGAGGCCACCAAATTTCCTCCTTCATTTCTAGCACCATAAGGCTCTAGAGGAAACTAGAAACTATTATGAAACCAACTCACAAAATAGAAGAAAGAGATAGATCACCGACTTCAAAAGTAGCCTCTTTGAGGGGGCAACCTCCTTTACATTACACAAATGAACAATTCTTGGATGATACAAATGGAAAGACCTCCTTTCTATATATAGTGTCTAAGGGGTTATAATATAATCAGAGCCAACATAACAATAATAATGTAAGGTCACAATAATAACATAGTGGGCTTCTATGGGGCACAATAATAACAATATGGGGAAAACATGGGCACAAAAATAACAATAAGGGGTTGCAATGAAAATAATAATAAGGGAATACACTAGTATTATAAGGACCTAACAGGCCCCTATCCTTTAAAAAAGTGTTGTCCTCAACACTTGAGTAGTTCTGGATGCTTGTCTATAAAATTCTCATCCTCCCATGTGGATCTTCAATGGGTAAGTTCTTCCACTTGATGAGATACTATGAAATTGATCAATTTTGTAGCTGTCGAGTTCTTGTTTCTATGACTGCTTCAAATTCCAATATGATTTTTCCTTCCTCGTCAAGTTTTGGCAATATTGTTTGAATTGGCAGCTTGTCACCTATAACCTTCTTTAAGCAAGAAACATGGAAAACTTGGCGCACTCAGGAAGATGCAGGAAGTTCCAATTTGCATGCCATCATACCAATATTTTGCAACACCTTTTATGGACCATAATACTTTGGTGATAATTTATTATCCTTTTTAGCTTGCTTGGGGGACATTTGTTTGTATGGTTGTAGTCGTAGAAATACCCAGTCACCTACATCAAAACGTTTTTCGCTACGATGTTGATATGCCTGTTGTTTTATTCTATTTTTCCCCAAAGTGAGGTTATCCTTTAAGAGTTGGAGAAATTTTTGTTGATGCTTGATGGGATCTTCCACTGCTTGAACCTTAGAATTTTCTCTTAAATATGATGTGATGGATGGTGGATGATATCCATAAAGTTCCATGAATGGGTCATTTTTGTTGTAGTATGGAAGGAAGTGTTATACCACCATTCAGCCATACCATTTTACCCATTGTGTCTGTTTATCAGATACAAAGAAATGAAGATATCCTTCTAGACATTTTTTCACTATCTCAGTTTTCCCATCAGATTGAGGATGATAAGATTAGCTATGAGCTAACTGAGTACCGAGACAAGAAAATAATTATGTCCAAAAATTTCCAGTGAAAATAGGATCTCTGTCGCTTACAATAATCTTTGGGTTTCCATGTAGATTTTGAATTGTTTTCATAAATGCAGTAGAAAATGTACTAGCTTTAAATGGATGAGATAATGCACAAAAGTGTGCATACTTGGTAATTCCATCAAATACCACCATGATGACACTATTTCCTTCGGACTTGGGTAAACCTGTGATAAAATCCATTGGAACCTCCTCCCAACGTTGACTTGGAATGGATAAAGGTTTTAATAGAACTAGGGTCTTAATTGTCTCAACTTTATTTTGTTGGAAAACCAAACATTCCACCACAAACTTTTGAATTTCAGATTTAAGGCCATCCCAAAAGAACTCCTTCTTAACCCTGTGGTAATTTTTTAAAAATACCTAATCCCTCCTAAGGGAGAGGTGTGCAATTCTAGAAGAATCTTTTGTTTTAGTTTGGAATTATTACAAAGGTATAAGCAATCTTTGTACCATAACGAATAATTTTTCCAGCTAAATGTATCAGATGTACTGGGATCTTGTTGCAACTTTTGAATGGGTGCCCACATTTCTTCGTCACTCTTCCATTAATCCCTTGTTTCGTTTATCCAATCTAGTTGGATAATAGAAATGTCACAAAGAATGCTTCCACATCCTCATCCTTTCTTGAGAGTGCATCTGCAACAACATTTTGCTTCTCTTTTTTGTAGATGATTTCAAAGTCATAACCCAACATCTTTGTGACCCATTTTCACTACTCTTCTGAAGATAATCTTTGTTATAAAAAATGTTTAAGACTATCATGCTATGTTTTTACCTTGAAGTGTATTCCCATTAGGTAAGGTCACCATTTCTTAAGTGCATGTAGTATTGCCAACATTTCCTTCTGATAAATATCTTTGTGTAAATACTTTCCTTTGATTGGACGAATTTCAAAAGCAATGGGTATTTATTCTTGCATTAAAACAACACCAATTCCATTTCCTGAGGCATCACATTCCACAATAAAGGTTTGTTTGAAGTCTGGCATAGCTAAGACCGGTGCTTGGCACATTTCCTCTTTAAGATGTTCAAAGGCCTTCGCTGCTTCTGGAGTCCAAGAAAATGCATCTTTCTTCAGTAATGTTGTTATAGGTGCTGCTATTCTTCCATAATTCTTAACAAACTTGTGATAATACCGTGTCAAGCCTAGAAATCTTGCATATGCTTTATGGATGTGGGGATTTTCCATTCCTTAATGGTTTTAATTTTTCTAGTGTCTACCTTGACACCTTCATGAGATACAATATGACCCAAATATTCCAACTCTTATACTCCAAAGAAACATTTGGAGGTTTTTGCACATAATTGTTTCTCCTCCAACAGTTTGAGCACTATGTCAACATATTGAACATGATCCTTCCAAGACTTGTTGTAGATTAGTATATCATCAAAAAATACTAACACAAATTTTCTAAGGAAGGGTATGAAAATGGAATTCATCAAACATTGAAATGTATAAGGTGCATTGGTAAGTCCAAAAGGCATGACCAAAAATTCATAATGACCCTCATGAGTTGTACATGTTGTTTTCAGAATGTCTTCAGTCTTCATTCTGATTTGATGATATCCTGAATGAAGGTCCAACTTGGTGAAGTAAATTGCTTCATGTAATTCATCCAATCAATGATAGGAATGGGAAATATATTTTTAATAGTGAGCTTGTTGAGCTCCCTATAATTCGGACACGTGTCATGATCCATCCTTCTTGTGCACCAATACTACTGGAGTAGAGAAAGAACTTTGACTAGGTTGAATTATACAAGATTCTAGCATTTCTACAACCATACGTTCAATTTCACTCTTTTGGGCACAGGGATATCTATAAGGCCTGATGTTTGGAGGAACACTTCCTGGAATCAAATGAATAGCATGATCATGATCACGAATAG
>APFE031217791.1:0-10358 GCA_000404065.3 Pinus taeda
AGACACGAACCTCCCTGGTGTATTGAAACCCCATAGCCCGTAACAACCCTAGCTAGCACTACTCTCTAGAAATCTGTAGAGAAGTCTAGCTTCACTACACTCATAAATTGTGCAAAGGTGTCCTCCCGAGACCCATGTCCTATAGCAGTTCTTTGAGCCTCAAAACTACATAGTGTTGTCCAAGTTGTATTGTTGGTCTTGAGTGCAGAAATTACATAGATGGGCCTCCCAAGGCCTCATTCTGACAACAGTCATTGTCTGCTAAGATTACATACAACCACCTCCTAGTGATTATAGGAAAAGGTGACATGCTGAAATCGCTTCCAAGGAGTTAAGGAGAAGGACCAAGGAACTGAGTAATGGAAAATATTAGGACCTCATGGGAACTCGATCAGATGCACAAGCATCTTGAGGGTAAGTATGGTATACTGAATATCTTTCAAAGTACATGTTCAGTTTGCAAGATTTCTTCGTGTGTACATGTTGTGTTCGCTATGTAAACATATGTCGCACTTAGACACAAAGTTGTATGCACTATTGGGCAGGCATCATCGAGGTTGTCCAATGATCTATCACAAGCATCACGTTTGTCAGTCACACCATCTGTCAGTCATGTTGAGCATGTATGTCTTGATGGTTTGAAGCATCTTGTCATCAAGTCATGTGATTTTGTATTTTCAAGGTCGTGTATGCAGAAATTCACTCGCTCACAAACTTAGCCACTTTGCTAAAGTTCTGACAACTGAATCCCCCTCTAACAGTTGAACCTTCACCATGTCGTCGACTTGACCAACTATCACCCAAAATTACGTAGAAGCATCCAACAAGGCATTCCAAGCTATGCTATCTACAAGCCTATCAATCAACCCTCTTATTGGTCAACCAAAGAATTTGACCAGGCAATCACCCTCGATCTGACTCCGCTAAAAAATTGTGTAGAGGCTACAAACCTTGCCCACTCAGCTGACTGAGAAAATTGCATAGATAGGATAGATAGACACCGAGGCCTGTCCCTGTCTTCCTAATAACATTGTGCAGTTTTCTGAGCCATTCACTCAATAAGTTGACCGACTACTCACTTAGAAAACTACACAGATTTCGTGAGCAAGCCTTCTGCAACCTGATAGTTTTCTTAGCTCAGAAACTGCGTAGAGGTGGTCAACAAGTTAGCCTCCTAGAAATTGCACAGTTTTCCACGCCAATAGCTCCCAACAGCCCGCTTCTAGCTCCCTCTAGGAATTGTGTAGTTCTTGCTGCCAAGCTCTCGCTACTCGCTCACTCCAAAAATTGCATATATTTTTCTTGCCAAGCCTTCCTACAGGTTGCACTACTTCTCCCAGAAATTGTGCAGATTTTTCCTCTAGCTGAGCTAGATCCTGCAGATAGTCACTTTCAATCCAAATTTCCCTTCTCTATCTCCTAGTGACTTCTACACAGTTTTCACCAGCAATGCCTGGAGCCTGCATCCCAGCTTGAAAATTTCCTGCCTCAGTTTCGTAATCTTTTCCTCTCTCCTAGTAACCCATATTTGAAAATAATCATGCATCATGGTAGACTAGGAGATTTATGGATTTGATGTCGTGTCATCATGAGTGACTGCAGATACATATCCATGAATAAACATGACGCAACGATAGGTGGGATGAGAATAGGAGAGCACATGCAACAGAACATGTCTACAAACAAACAAACAAACAAGCCATGAAAGGAGATGTGTGTGAAAATGAATGAAAATTTGAAGATGTGCTTGCAGATGGATGGACGGACAAACATGTGAAGATGTGTTCACGAACAAACAAACGAACGGACATGAAATTTTCGTGGACTGATGAACATTTCAAGCATGCCAAAGTATAAACAAGGAGCAACGTGTTAATGCAACATCAGGTGAACCCAACGACCATTGAAGACTCTACACACCTTTCCATGCGGACGTGAAGTTATGATACACCAAGAGGACATCCATCACTCAGTAGCACTATAGCTTGGCATGCACACCAACAGTAACATGAACATACCACCAATGTCATGTCAAGTCGTTTCATGAGTCATGTTAGGCCACATCACTATTGTGGTATATATTGTGTAAATCAATGTAATGTAATGTGGAAGTCCAAGGGACCCACTTGTAATCTGAAGAGTCATGAAAGTCAAACAGTCACGAGGGAATTCAAACAGTGGCAAGGGCCAGTTTTACCCTCAGCTATAAATAGCCCTCATTTCTCCCACATAACCTTAAGAGTCTGTAATATTTTCTTTCAGGATCGGCCAGTGGCTCCAACACCCCACTCATGGGGTTAGTGTTGTAATGGTGTACAAATGTGTCATGGAACTTTCGCTTAATTGAGAAGCGTACTAATAGGCTATCACATTTTCACATATGTATTGCGACTGTTTGTAAGACTTATCTTGGAACACTTCTCTAATACATATGTTTATGAAAATGTGTTGCATAGGTTGTTAACGATGTCTTGTTCGTGTGGGTTGCCTCACCAGACATCAAACAAAAGCTTTCCCATAAACTTGTTATAACGACCATCGCAGTCATGCAGACTGACCCTCTGGGTGTTGTAGGTGCTACCCTTTCATTGTGTGCTTGTGACTGTAGGATTTTGATTTTATATATTGTGTTGTGATGATTTTCACATGATTGACAATCTTTAGAGAAACTTGAAGACCCATTGGGGTTATTCCTCCTAATTCCCTCATATGGAAAATTCATAATGCTCTCCAAGTTATATTTCTTTATAGTTGATGCACTAATAGTAAACAAATGGTTGGTATCTGCTTCCATAGCAGCATTAAAGTCACCAATGCATACTTAATGCGATGACAAAAATACTTGCAACATAAGAATTTCTAAACCATGCATGTAGATCATATTGCTCAATTTTCATCTGAATGATGTCTTTTTGTAGCAAGGAATTTGTGGGGTCAAGCCTTCAAATTAACTAAACCCCAACTTGACTAATTAGTAGCAAATCTCCTAGACTTATGTAAAGGAACCCTAGAGGCAATAGTGAACATCGATACCTTTGAAATAGTGGAGATATTTCTTCTGAATGGTCCATTAAATATTTTCACATATACTTATATGCAACCATGGTTGTAGAAACTAGGGCAAGAACTAGTCTTTTCTTGGTTTCTTTTCTTTCTATTCCAAGGACCCTTAAAATTGAGGGTGAGTCTAATTGATAGATATACAAAGAGTACATGAGATCTACTCCCTTCATTGTAGTGGAGCCTATGAAGTTCATTTTTTCACTTTGAAAACATATTACAATAAAAATAGAAAACAATGACTATATAAGATTTCGTGTTTGAGATTAATGAGAATCAAGGAAAATGCTTTTTAAATAAACTTTTTGTTAACAAATAATATACCTATGTTTTTTTCTCAAACTTAATCCATTAATATTTGTAAAATACTACTTTACAATAATTAAATAAATATAAAAAAGTTGCATTAAAAAACTTATTTAAAGGTTAAAATAAATTAATTTAAAATCTTTCTTAATATAAATTGTTATATTAAGGATAATATTGTATACTTTATTTTATGTAGACAAAGTAATCTAATTTTGGAATATTACTTTAATTAAACAATAAATCACACTAGATCAATTTTAACTTGTATCTTTTCATAAAATTTTATATTTCCCAAATTTAATATAAAATTAAAATTTAATATTAAAATTGGAATTGGAACTAAATCTCTCATTACAAATAAATTTAAACAATAAGAAATGTTAGATATCATTTTTTGGGATTTCAACTACTTTAAGTAAGTCATTCATCTATGACTATTTCCATGAGAGGTAATTGTAACTGACTAATTGCTCATGATCAATGAGTGCTAAGTGGACTATTCAAAAATCATGAGAAATCAGTAATGGAAATGGTCATAGATGAATGACTTACTTAACTTAGTTGAATCCCAAAAAATGATATCTGATATAATGCATGAGTACTTAAAAAAATAAGAAATGTCATAAAAAATCATTTAAAGGAATGCGAATATTGTTGGAGATGATTTTAGAATAGATGTTAGTCATTATTATCATTTTTATATATTATCCCCTTTTTGCTCTATAATTTTATTTTTAAAAAGTTTCACTTGCACACCAACTAATGGACTTGATCTATTATGGCGTTGCGAGTTAGTGATATTTCAAAACAAAAATAAAACTATTATTACATTTTTGAAATTTTATTGTGTATATATACATTATATGCAAAATGAAACTTTAAAAATAACTATATTTTAACTTCTTTTCAGAAATATATCCACTCGATATCCAACTTTAAAAATAATTATTTTCCGTTGTTTTTTCAAAAATATATTCATGCTCTGTCTTACACAAAAAAAATAAAATGTTAAAATATATAAAAAGAAACTCCATGCTGGAAAAATATAGTTAAAGTATTTAAGCATTTTCCATGGTCTTCCTCTTCATCTGGTCTTGGTGATGAACCACTCTTATTGGCTTGAAATGTGTTGGCCAAAAAATTTCTCTTATGTAATTTATACTATAAGATTTTTCCTAAATAGTTAACGTATATGAAAGCAAGCCCCATTCTTCACCCTACACTGAGAAAGTTAAATTATATTAAGAGGCTAAATTAAAGTAAATTGTCATGGGAAAAATCATGGGATGTTAAAACCTTTGAGCCAAAAAACATGACAAACAACTAATTTACCTCAACTTTATTTTATTTATTTATTTTAAATTTTTTTAACGTACTTTTATTTTTATGACATGACATTCCATATTTTCAAGGTAGAGCATTACAAAATTTCTTTTAACCAATTTGTCTCAAATTAATCAATTAAAGAAAATGTTAAGTCATGATACTATAAAAAGAGTTGTTTACAAGTTAATAAATTTCATTGTAAAGTTGGGGAAGCAATCTTCATGAATTAAGAATATTGGTCACATTTATAAAAAAATGTATATAATTGTTTAACTCATAATAATAATAATAATAATAATAATAATAAATAATAATAATAATTTAAAATAAAATTCTAATTTAATAAATTTATACTTTTTTTAAGATAGGCAACATGAGATTTGTAATGAAGCCTTTTGATGCTTATCATGGATTGATTCATTTATGAGTGATTTAATTTATATGGAATTGATTCAAAGTGGTTACTATTGTTTTTCAAATATTAAAGAATTGGTGGGCTTACCATTTAGAAGGTTCAAAGTGAGTTATAAGAATTGCTATTTAGGAGCCTCATGGAGAAATGTGGTCTAATCATTGGATATTTTATACTTATTTCAAAAATATTTTTTGGAATAATAAGTCTAAGCTCTATAATATTCACAATTGGAATGCGTCATGAGTTTCTGAGTGTGTTCAATCCATCTATAGATTTGAAGATACATCTTAAACAATGAAAATCTATTATCTAGCAAAAGTTTTCATTATTGGATTTAGGCCAAAAGGATAAAAATGTTTAATGATTAGACTAATACTAATGCAACTTCTCACATACATGCTAAGTGAGTAAACCAAGTTTAGTGGGACGAGATCCGAATATTAATTATAAAATGAAATGAGGGGCCAATATTAATTAGCAAATGAAATAAGGGGACAACACTTCACCCATATTCAGGGACAAAAAGGCTGAAGATATGAAGACTCAAAAACCATGATTAAAAAGACAAAGAGTATATCGTTAGGGAGCCGGAAAAAAACATTGAAGATTTAATAATTTTAACTCTAAAGAGATTTGATTTAACTTACCAAGTCAATTTTACCATAACTACACATAAAAAAATAATAATAAAAAATTAAAATGCATTTTTTTATTTTAACGTAGGTTTATTTTTTTACAAATTCACTCTTAAAATTTCAAACAAAAAAATGACTAATAAAGAAATAATAATATAGAAAATTTTTTTAAATTTTTTAAACATAAAGTTATTTTATTTATTTATTGATAATTTAGTCATTCAAAATGTTTACAAGTTACAAAAAAAGAGAAAAACATTACAACATCTGTAGTGGAGGGATCTCTTGGGGAAATTTTATAAATTATAAGTAATTGAAAAATAAAAAAAAATAAAAAAAATAAATAAATAAATTAATTAAAAAATGGAAGAAAACAAGGGGTATTGTTCCAAATGAAAGAAAAATGAATGTTAGATCTAAAGAATTTTGTGATCCATAATGTAGAATTCAATCTTTCGAATTAATCACATGGTTAGGATTGGGTTGACGTTTCGAACCAACTAATGTGGTTCATCCTCAAGACAAGGTGAGAAATCAATCTGAGAGTATAAATAGCAGAGATGTATCATTGTTCAACGTTGGCTATAAATTATTACTTCGGAAGTGATTGTTAAATTATTTAATATTTTAGTTGGAAACTAGTTGTTATGTTATAATTAGATATTTTATATCGATATTAAATAAATTATTTATAATTTATATAAATAATTTTTTATTAAAATAAAAAAATAAAATATGCAATAGATTGGAGTAAAAAAGAAAAAAAGAAATTTAATTATATATAAATATTTAAAGAAAAGTATAAAAAAAAAGTTTAACCAATAAAAATAAATATATATAAATATTAAAATAAAAAATATAATAAATAGATTTCGTCAAACTAGAAAGAGAAAAAGGAATTTAATTATATACTGATGATGGTTAATGTCCACTGAGACCAAACTTTGGTCTATTAGACCTAAAGAAACAAATTATTTAGTTTGATTTAAGAATTTTATTCCTATACTCAAAAAGCTTGGAGAGAAGCCTCCCGAGCTCACTATAATTTTGACATCATAAAAGGCTAGGAAGGTCAGTATTGTGACAAAGATTATGAAACTGAGATCTAATGTGGTTGTACCCGCGAGACTCTAAGAGGAAGTGGTTTTCATCCTGAATGTTCCTATTCTCACAGGGATGGCAGATCCTTTCCATCCATGGTGTTTCAGGAATTGCCCAATGACCTGTTTCACTATGGAGCTCATGAGAGTTCATTCTAATCTTCAATATATTAATTTTCTTCTTTGAGCTAGTTAAAATAGAGAGATACTTTTGATCTTCTAGGGTGGGGTTGATGACCTTCTTATAATAACTTAATTTTTTGTTAGCTGCTAAATCTTTCTCACGCCACATTTTTCCTTTGAACTTAGATGTAACAATATTTTTAATGCTGTTAATGTTTTGCAATGCATCATTCTGGCCCAGAGGTTTAACCAGGCCTATGTCTTTATACCACCTCCGCTTGAGCCTTAGGTGGTTTTGACTGGAATTTAAAACTAGCTCAGGAAGTCTAATCTTGGTATTAATTAATTAAAAGTATTAAATAAAATGAATTAAAATATACCACATATTAAAATGAAAGGTTGATAATTAATTTAATTAAAGATACTCAAAATGAAGTTGATATCAAAGAAAAGAGAAAGATTATTAAGTAAGATTATTAAATTATTAGATATAATTTTAATTGATAAGGGTTATTTAAGGATATAAATTAATTTAGATTAATAGAATGAAGTAAACAATGGTATGATTAAGAAAGAATAAAATAGTATAAATTATATGAAAATAAAATAAAATAACTTAGACTAATTAGAAAATTGAAATAAGGAAGAAATTAATTAAAATATTATTAAGGAATAGATTATATGCTAGAAAGAAATTAATGAAGATTAATATTAAAGACGAGGGGATTTGAAAAGAATGGAGAAAAAAGAATGTAATCTATATTATATTAATTAATGAATATTTATTAATAAAAAGTATTAAATTCTCAATGTTCTTGTTGCATTCTCTAAGGATTTAATCATTCTATATTTAATCTTGGTTTTGTACAATATTTGTATCTTTATTTTTGGCTTTCTGCCCTTGGAAATGGCTAAAATGTTCACCCAAAAGTCTTCATTCTAAATTCTCAATATTAGTTTACAAATGTTTTAAGTGTACAATGTCTACTATTTAAATATTGGTTTTGCATAGTATTTGTATATTTATGTTTAGATTTATGTCCTTGGAGATGGGTGAAATGTTCACCCAAAAGTCATCATTCTAAAGTCCCAATATTAGTTTAGAAATGCTTTGAGTGTAGAATGTTTAATATTTAACTTAGGCATAGTCTTACTTTACTTATAGACAAAATAGCCTTGAGATACAATTTAAAGCAATAATGTGATTTTTTGTTATTTAAAATATATTTTTGAATGCATAAATGGATTTAACATCCCAAACTCAAGTTTTTTAAAAATATGTATATGTTTTTTATTAAAATTAACTAGAAAAATCTTATAAAAAGATTATTTTATCTATAAATTACAATACACCTTTAACCTAACCTAATTAAATTTGAAACAAAACTATACTAAGATAAAAATCCAATTTGAAACATTGAGTTGAGGTTTTTGTGATTCATATCAATGTTGAGAAGATTTTTTTGCGAAATCACATCATGATATATTTGTCGACATGTTTCGAACCAACAAGTGTGGTTCAAGTGACAATGAACCACACTTGTTGGTTTGAAATGCGTAGACAAATATATCATGATGTGAATTCGCCTAGAAATCTTCCCAACAATTAATAATAAATATTTTATTCTCAAATAGGTTTTTTAGTGGGGAGGAAAGAAATAGAAATCCTTTGATGCATTAAAAGAGAGAATCAGTATAGCACCAGTTCTTGCACTTCCTAATTTAAGATGTTTATTTGAGATACAAACCGATGCAAGTGACTATGTTATGGGAGTGGTCTTAATGCATCATGGTAAGTGCATTTGTTAGCATTATGAAACTTTTAATGGTGCAGTAGTTAACTATCAAACATATGACAAATAATTGTTTTCTTTTGTGAAAAGTGTGAAAAAATGGAAACACTATTTGATGGGAAATGAACCTATCATTCACATTGATCAACAACACTTGCAATAATTGCAATCACAAGGAAAGCTACAACAAGCGAGATATTTCAAATGGATGGGTTTCTTGTAGTAATTTCACTTGGTGATAAGGTATAAGAAATGTATCTATAACAAAGTTGTTGATATGATATCTACACCAATTGTTGGTGCATCAATTATTCTTAAGCAAAATTTTGTCATGCATTAGAGTTATGTTGTTCATTATGCTTTAGATGAAGATTTTAAAGATGTATATACAACTGTGTGTCAAGGAAACCAAGTAGAGGAATTAGATTACCATGTTCATGACACATAATTGTATCATCTTGGCAAGCTATGCATTCCAAAGGGTGAAAGAGTTAACATCATAAGGGAAGCATGTTGAGATTGCAACAAGATGATGGAGCTTAGTGAAAAAGAGTCGCCTTCACTAAGTGGGCCCGCAGGCTATTTTTGGCGCAAGTCTATTTTTAGACTATGTCTATTTTTAGACATATGGATCATGTCTATGGATTGCAGGTTGCTGTTTATGGATGATTGATGAAGTTGGAAAAATAGATGGACTTCTATTTTTGATGAAAGTGTGAGTGATCACAGTGTGAATGATCAAGTCTATTTTTAGACTGGCTGTCAAAAATAGAAAAGTCAAATATTATTATCTCACAATAATATTTGGACTATAAACTTAATCTTATTCTCTTGGAGCACTTCAGTTCGAGCTACGGATGTGGCACATGTAATTGCATGAAGGAAATACGTGGTTCTTATGGGTTAGTTGAATATTTGCATGCATGACTTCAGTTAGAACTCAAGTGAGTTGAGTTTAGTGGACTGGAGGTGCAGTTGATGGAGTTGTGTTCAGTTTAGCTTTGTTAAACTGGTTGTATTTAGTCTAACTGGTGAATAGACTAGAGATGAGTTGGGTGAATTAGTTATTAATTCATTCACAAGTTATTAACTCATAATACAACTAATGAATACATCAGTTAACTCAGTTGCATGTCAGTGCATGTTCAGTTCAGCAGGGACAGGTGATAGAGAATCAGATTGCTATCAGTTGTGACTATAGTTGTGCACCAGATCTTGCACAAATCAGGGGATTGAGTATGCCAATGTGTTTCCCACATTGTAGCTTGTGCTCACGTGATTTTGCCAAGTAAATACGTGGTTGCCTTGGAATTATCATCAGTTCTTGAGCAGGTATTGAGCACCGGAGGCAGGCAAGCAGCGAAGGAGATTTGAGCCAGTGATTGATTCAGATCTGAGCTGTATTGTGTGTAACAGAGGTGGAGATACTTGTGAGAAGTATTATGCTGTGTATTGTTACATGACTCAATCATTAATATACAGATAGTTGGGGTTTTTAGCGAGATGCTTTCCCCGGGATACATACTGTGTTAATGTGTGAATGCTCTTGATGTTTTATTGTTATTGATGCTGCAATATTGATGATCAACGTAGAGGA
>APFE031217797.1:17411-33079 GCA_000404065.3 Pinus taeda
GGATTTGTTTGAATACACCCTATGCTCAATCTCTATTTCTAAATATGTTTTCTTCTGGATTAGCCATGGATATGAATTCTTAATTGCTCATATCTAAACTAATTCTCTCACTGTAAATATTGTTTAAGAATTCTTAACTGCTCTTAAGCAATGCTTTCATTTCTCCCCTTGTTAGCATAGTGGAAGATTCTCAATTGCCTTTCACTCACTAATTCCATAACTTCATTACCTAATCTTAAAAATTTGTTCCACAGATGCCTATCTGGCTTTGCAACAATACTCTATCTTCAGAAACATACTTCAGCAGCACACTTCCCTGAACTCCATTGCCCAAAGGCCCAAACTATTCTGTAATTTATGCCTCAGCTCTGTTTGAATTCACCAACCAACCAGATTTAAAACAAAATCAGCAAACCATAACTAGCCTAAAATCACCCACCAACAAAGCTAAATTATAAAGAGAGAGCCCTCTCTGGTTGCAAGTAGGCTAGGACCTGTAACTAAAAGATTGGTTAGTGGTTACCTCGGTCGTATTCCCTTTAGGAAGCAAGGAACAACCTGAGTGATAACAGTAGACACCCAGAAAGAAAAGGGAAAGACACACCCTGG
Source organism: Pinus taeda (assembly GCA_000404065.3). Classification (NCBI taxonomy): domain Eukaryota; kingdom Viridiplantae; phylum Streptophyta; class Pinopsida; order Pinales; family Pinaceae; genus Pinus; species Pinus taeda. The sequence goes on from APFE031217797.1 coordinate 18,021, forward strand.
GATATCAGTAACACAGACAGAAACAATGGACATAGAGATTTCTACAGGAAGTGAAGAAAAAGAACAAAAATAAGAGAAATCCCCTGAGATGTTGACAAGGGAGGCAGCAACTATGCTTGCTGCATTAAGCACACCCACAAGAAAAAGGAAAGAGAAAGAGGAAAACCTCCCTGTACTTTAAAGCCAAGAGAAGCACAAGGATCAAAGTGGGCAAATTGTTGGCATTATGATGCATGTGTTGTACTTGATGGCAACCCACTCATAGAAGATCATCTCACTTAGTTATAACTAGATGAATCTTTAAGAAGAGATATCAGATGTGACTGAATGCCTGGGGTGCAGGACAACTCAAAGGAATCAGATGATAGTTCTATGTCTGACAAGTTAGCTTTGCCATCAAGTCCCAAGGGGGAGATTGTTGGCATTACGATACATATGTTGTACTTGATGGCAACCCACTCATCTCAAATGATAAATTATAGTGCAGTAAAGTTCACAGAATTTTATGCAGAGAAAGGTTTATTTCATGTGGAGAAAAGATCACGGAATTTTATGCATAGAAAAGTTTATTTCATGTGGAGAAGAGTTCACGGAATTTTATGCAGAGAAAAGTTTATAAAAGTTTATTTCATGCGGAGAAAAGTTCATGGAATTTTATGCAGAGAAAGGTTTATTTCATGTGGAGAAAAGTTCATGGAATTTTATGCAGAGAAAAGTTCATTTCATATAGAGAAAAGATCATGGAATTTTATGCAGAGAAAATCTTATTTCATGTGGAGAAAAGTTCACGGAATTTTATGCAGAGAAAAGTTTATTTCATGTGGAGAAAAGTTCACGCACTTTCATGGTTGGTTAATGGTATTAGTCCAACAATTTTTGATCCTATGGTTTTGGTCCATGGTGTTGCATCCAAAAGTGTTGATCCCAAGTATTGGGTCTGTGGTATTGTGTTGATATGGTTTTGGACCGTGATATTGTGAAAGGCCTAAGACTATAAAAGAGGAAAGAGATCATTTGGCAAAGCATCATCTGAATTATTGAATATCTGATAAAGTGCTAGATTTGGAATACTGTGATTGGGTTATGGTGAAGATCTGGATCTGAGCTAAAGAGGGATCTCACTGGTTGATGGAAAACAAGATATAAGGATAGATCGGGATCAAATGGTTTGAACTGAACTATCTCTATATATTTTATTATGCTTGTAATGATCTGATCTGGGTATAACTTAAGTTTGAAATCGTTGCAAGTCATGTTTGAATATTTATAGATCTGTACGTGGGTTGGCTTTGGTGTAAGCGCGCATGTATGCAGGTTTGGTTCATTGTAGTAGCATATACATTTTGAGCTATGATATTCGAAGTCACAGGTGGTTCTAGTTGTTCTTGGGTTCTGATGACAGTTTAAAGGTGTCAGTATTCTGCATATCCTATTTGGTTGATTGTGTTTAGCTTCAGTATTGACTCATATTTATGTGATCTGATGGACTAGATCTGGGTGCTAACACACATATTATCCTTGTATATTTATTGATCTGGTGTTTGGGTGATTTAGAAGATTGATTGATTATGTGCTTCAATGATATTAATGGTTCCAGTATGAAAATTGGATGAAACATGGCCTTTCAGATTATGTGTTGTGCTTCAAGAGTATCTAGTCTGAAAATGTATGAAACGTGGTACCTGGAGGAGAGAAGATTGTAGGCCAACGCCTATGTACTAGTATCTTAGCTAGTACAAGAGCTAAGGGGGTTGTAGCTCCCTTCCAGGAGAAGCTGGAGAACGAGAGAGGATTGTAGCTCTCTACATGTAGAAGCCTGTGTACTGGTATAAGACTGTACCAGGACATAAATATTGTAAAAGGATTTTCTTATTAAGAAGAAGATTGAGATGACTTGCAGCAGGTGGTTTTCTCCCACATTGGGTTTCCACCTTATATCATGGTGTTCATGTGTGTGGCTTATGTGTGATGATCTGTTCTATTTTTTTGCACTTGCTTACTGTTAATATGGTTGATAATGTTCTAATGCACTCATTAAGGATCAACTAATTCAATCATAAGAAGTTGTGGAAGTAACATATATGAATCTGAATGTGGAAATGAAAATTTTTTATTGATGTGATAATACTAATTCACCCCCCCCCCTCTCAGTATTATTTCCAACACAAACCCCAGCCACAATCAAAGGAACCAATTGTCATTGAGGACACAACCCCTAAACCGAAAGAAGAGTCCCCTTCAAATATATCTATCACCTATGAAAGAGGAAGCCCAAAAAGCTTCACCTGGAGAGAGAGAATTAGGATGATGGACTCAAAGGTAGCTCTACAGGAAGCTAAAGCATCTCTACAGGAAACTTTAGCTAAGTTAAAAGAGACTGATAAATTGGAGGAGAAGGCAGCCAAAAAATCACAGGGAGAAGAAAAGACCGAGGAGATACTGGAACCAAGCCCTCATGCTAGCTTGGGCTCATATTACAACCTGTTAGAAAGTGGGAAGATCATCCCACAGAAGTTTGTTGTACCACTTTTCTTTACATTGGAACAAGAACGGGTTAGGACTCACACTTGGATGAGAATTGCCAAATCCAAGGGTGTTGCAGACATAAGCCACCTTGAAGAACAACTCAAAGAATCAAAAAAAGAGTTAGCCATCGTGAGACACATGGAAAGTAGTCAAAGAGCCAAATTACAGGAAGAGAATGAGCTGCTAAAAAATTAGTTGTAGCTACAGGAAGATCATAAGGAAGATAGGTTGTCCATTGTGGGAGAGCAGTAGCAGTAAGAAGGACCTCCAACAGAAAAGGAAACAATCGAGGAACAATAGAGAGAGGAAAAGTTACAAGCTGATGTTGAGATGCTGACAAAACTGCTACAGGAAAAGGAGTCACAGGAAACAGAAGAAATACAGGTTTTAAAAAAATAGGTGCAAGAGAAAGAAGCACAAATGGCCTGCATGGCGAGCTGGGTAGTAGAAGCCTTACAATATAGGTAACCTGGTAAGTCATATGCATTATATCTTAAAGTTCAACAGTTTCAATTTCAAATTAACACATTTTCCCAAAGGGGCACCATTCCATTCCTGAATTACAATCAGTTCATGTATTTGTGTGACAGTCGCTCAGCTAAAGATAAGGCCAAGTTAGCAAAATTCTATTTACACAACTTGGCACTTCCAATCATGAATCTATGGGACCCCAATGCTACATTGGGAGATGTGTAACTCATGGCCATGGCCTCTTGGTTAAACCATGAGGAAAAGAAGGCAACAAAAATTCAGAAAGTTATGGAAAGAGAGCTATGTGAGCCACTCATGATCAGAGCAGAACCAAAAGATCCCTCATCTTTAGTGTATGCCCATCAGCACCTGGCCAACAACCCTCAGGTTCTCCCAGACTACATTAAAAGGCAAGCTTAGGCCATTGCTCACTTTGAGGACATGGAAAGACTATTTGGTGATAACTGCATTCATGCTTGCACAAGGAGATGAAACACATTGTCCCACAATCTGAAAATAAGAGAGTACCACTCCCCAACAAGGATGCGAGAGGCTTTGGCCAGAGTACCACTTTACAAACAATCAATGCAAAATATAAAGGCCAACTGGATTGGCCTAAAGTTCAGTCCTCCATTACTTTTGGGACTGCTGGAAGGTCAAAGAAGAAGAAGAACACAGGTAATGGGGGGAAGTAGAGAGAAAAGCAGGGTTTCATGACTGAGAAGAGGACATCACCTCGGAAGCCTGGGATATCAGAGAGGCAGTCAAAACAATCAAAGATGATGAGCTGGATTAGTTGCTCAGAGGATGAGCAATACATTCAGCAGGGGGTGATGATGAGCCCCAAAAATGGGTAACTTATTGGGCTCATTTTTCCTATTATTCTCGATTAATCCACCATTCTTCATAGTTTTATGCGTGCTTTTCAATATATTTATGTTAATTGAATGAATGAGAATAGTCACTTGACCACAAAGTCTAATACGTACTTATTGCATATTTTTGGACATCTTTTGGACCAAGGTCAAGCACTTATGAGCAAGTTGACAGCCAATACGAAGGAACAAGGCTAAGGATTTGTAGGAAGGGTGTCTCCTGCACTAAATGACCCCATCCTCGAGTTCTCCACCACCAGCTCGGAGTTCAACAGTCCACCAAAGATGATTTCAAGGGGCAACCGAGCAGATTTTGTGAAGTGGCTGATTAATTACAGTTTTGAGCAACCAAGCTCCTAAAGTTAAGGAGGGCTATTGGGAGTCCTCGTGGTGCATAAGTAGGAAGCCTTCAAGCCTTGGTAGTTTAGCTAATGAAAGTTGTTTTTCGCACTTTATTGCAGCTCTGCATTTCAGCTCATTTTCGAGATCTTGCTGTAAATAGTTTTGTGACATGATTATTTTTTGAGTAATGGAGACTCCGAGCTTTCTTAGGAGGCTGTAGCTCTTGGGGTTGGGCCCAAACCAAGTGCTAGTACCTCCTTTATGTACTTTTATGTGTTTTCCTTGCATTCATAGAATAATTTCTGTTATTTAGGTTAAAATCTTGCTTTGTTACTTAGGTTGTTTTTTATGATTAAAATAGATTTTTATGCTTCAAGTTGATTTGATAGTTTAGTAAAAGAAAATATATGCAAAAAGGCCATCAAGCAATCCTTGATCTCACCTCTCCCTCCTTGGGACCATGAGCTGAGGCCAAGGCATACTTGCTACCACAAAACACTATTTTTTCCTTTCCATGCAATTGCTAGTGTTGGATTTTTAGTTGGAAAAGTTGATACCAGTTGTACTTGCATGTTTAGATTTGTCCTTAATTAGTGTCCATAGTTATCTTTCATGATTTCCTATCTATAAACTTATGTTCATCATGTTTCTGGTTTTTAGGTCAGATTATGTCAAAATAGATAGATCTTTATTTTTTCTAGTCTTTGTCCAATCAATTTTGGAAAATAGTGTGTAGAACACTTGTAATACATCATTGCCTATCCTTCCTCCATCATACAACCTGCTCCAACCCCCAATCCAATATTACTTCCCTTCATTTGCCACACTTTTCCAGTTTGCCCTAATTTCTACATTCTTGTGCAGCATTGCTCCCTCCATCCTTGAACAAATCTAATCACCTTCATCACTCCTTAGCTTCATTCACCAGGTCTTAGACCCCTTCAAATCCTCATCCATCCTCCATTTCCACTTTCCCATTGTTTTTCCACCATCAACCCTCTAGAACCCTCTTCCGGCTCTTCCTATAGAACTTCTTGTAGAACATCCTGTAGAACCCCTGCAAAATTCCTGTAGAAGTTCACGTGAGTAGTTTTTCGAGATCTGATCATTGTGAAACTTTCTAGAAGGATTCTAGGGACCCCTTAGGTCCTCTTCTCACCTTCCCAACCTCCTGCAAGTGCCAACTCCATTTCCTTTCGCCAATCAACCTCTGCACAGTCAAAAATCGTTAAAGCACATGCATAATAATTATGCAAAATTACTCAAAAATACAAAAAGATGTTTTTTCCATATTTTCCTTTAGAAGTAGCTTAGTCACAGGCATTTTACCTTTCCAAGAGTCAATGACATCCATTTCTGCAGCTTTCATCTCTTTTCTTGCACTAGTAGGGTTAGTCGGTAAAACTAGGGTTTGCTAGGTTTTGCATTTCCTTTCAGTTTTCAACTTCTTTCTGCAAGTAGACTAGCCTCATTTGAGTTAGTTTTCATCCATCACAGTTAAATACTTCTTCTAAGAGCTCATAGAAGTTGGATTAAGCTCCTAGAAAACTTGTGCCAACTGATCAAGTGATAGCCTGTGGCAAGAGCTAGTACTTGTGCATATAGCACCGTCGCTTCCAAGTTTGTTACGAACAACTGAGTTGATAAAAGTAAAGAAGGGAGACCCAGGAGTTGCAACATTATTACTGCAATACTGGAGCTCACCACCTGTGTTTCCTATGTGAATGTAGTTAGAGGTTTGATGTATGAAGTGGTCTATAGCATACCAAACATTGCACATGTGGTGGGAGTATTGAGAAGGTTCATGTCAAAACTAGAGGAGGAGCATTGGAAAACCGTAAAGTGGGTTTTTAGGTATGTTATTGGCACTAATGATTATGGTTTGTGCTATCAAGGAAGGCCAATAATGGAAAAATTGTTTGACATACATGGATTTGTTGATGGAGCCTAGGTTAGAGGTCTAGATCAGAGAAGATCTACTAGTGGATATGTGTTTAACCTATTTGGATCATAAATTAGTTGGATGAGCAATAGACAACATATAGTCGCACTTTCAACTACATAAGCTACATACATGGAAAACACTTATGTAAGAAAGGAAGTAGTTATGTTATAAATATTGTATTTCGGTATGGGATTGGTACAACAAGCTATCAGGATTGATTATAACATCAAAATTGAAATTTTCTTAGCAAATAACCCTACTTATCATTCCAAGAAAAATCATATTGATTTTTAGTTTCACTTTTGTGAGGGATATGGTCGAGGACAAAATGTTATTGTTGGTAAAGGTGGACACTTCGAAGAATGTTGCAGATGCATTGAAAAAGTTTTTGAGCACCAAGAAATTTTCTTGGTGTAGAGAAACAATGGGTGTTACTTCCATGGATTGTTGACTATGTACTCTTGTGGCCCCTTGTGTGCAGGGAAAACAAACGTGGGAGAGTGTTAGGTATGTGTTATACTCTTTGCATGACTATCATGACTATCCCCACGCACATGGTGGTATAATCCATAGTTTTGTAGATTCAATCAACAAAACTACATTTATATTCTAATCCTAGGTTAATGGATTGGGAGTTTATGAATGCTACAACATGTATAATGTATTGTAACATTGTAAATAGTATGATGAAAAATTAATCTTGTTTTCCTGGTTTTGGGTTCCAAGAGAAAAATCTGTGTATAGTTTTTGTGTTTACCACTGTAATTTTTTTTTTAGTTTTAAGAATTTTTTTGTAGGTATTATCTATATAGGATTAAAACCTACAAAATCACTAACCTATTGTTGGAGCTATATAAGGTGAATTAAGTGAATCCACTTGGGACCTAGACCTTGATGAGGTAATGAGTGGGTCCCGCACAATGAATTTGGAATTTTGTTGACTTAGGATAAAGGTCTCGAAAATTGTATTATGTTTGTTTATATATAGGTATTCCCATGGCACGGTTATATTCCCATAACAATGTTTGATACATGGTTTCAATCTTATGTTTTGTATTTTTCATAACAATAATTGGATACTAGTATATGCTTCTTCATACATAAATATATACCATGGTAGTTTAATTGCCACAACATGTTTAATTATGAAAATTGGTACATCATATAGGTTGTTCATGAATATTTTGACAACATGGCCACAATAATAAAGGCAAATTGTCCCTTAATTTTTACTTTCAATCCAATATTTGAATTGAAAATTAGTTCACATCATTGAAAAACTCTCATTGAGTTGGGCATAATGGTTACATTAATATCTATTTCTGGAAGTATTTAGAAAAATGGAAATTTTTTAGGACCAATATATTGTTAGACGTTGAGAAAATTGAGTTAAAAATGTCAGTAACACCCTTCCATGACCCATATTATTGCAAGAGAGTGGTATCTATTGTTATAGAGTGGTATTATATCCCAAGCTGAACAGTTGGACTGAATAGGCCTTGAAATGCAAAGTTCATGGGTAAAATTTAAATGTATCCTAGTGATTGCAATCATGATTCATATTAATGAATACTATATTAGCATGTTGACACATTATGATATAACTACTGAAAATTACATATGTAACAACACATGTCAGGTATCACTTACTCCCACTAGAAAGTAATAAATGAGAAACAAGATAGTGCAATCTAGTATGGAAAAAGGCCCATATAATCAAGAGGAGGAATCCATTGGGAAGAAGGTGGAGGAAGATTCTCCTTACTCGATGGAAATTCTGAGAAGTCTAAAGGATGAGTTAAGAAGTTGCAAGGAAAAAGAAATAATCATTAAGGCTTATGAGAGAGAAGAAAAAGTGAACGTGATGATACTTACAAAGAAAGAAATAGTACGATCTTGGTGCCAACTGCATAGACAAACACAAATTTATAAAAATTCCCACTAAAATATGGAGCCATGTATTCAAAGCTAATATAGAAAAAGACAGTAAATTGAAAAGGCACAAGCAAGCTAGTGAAGACACTCTAAGAGTAGAAAATCTGCGGAACACCCCAGAGAGAAGGACATCCAACCCTGATCAATCATGATGAATGGTAGCTCAATGACATTACTAACATGGAAGGAGTCACACAGGTTGAATACTAAGGAATTTAAGAAGAGGAATCCCCCCGCCTTCGAGGAAGAGAATAAGAAAGTTGAAGGAGTGGAGGTGTGACTACTAGCGATGAATAAGTATTTTAGAGTACACGACTACTCTGAGAAGATGAAAGTTAGGGTGGAAATTTTCAACTTAAAAGGAAAGGATTATATATGGTGGGAGGACTTAGGAAATGTTAAAGCCATTCAAGAAGGGAGTTGTCATGGAGTGAGTTTGAAAAACATTTCGGGAGAAGTATATGTTAGTGAGGTATTATGATGCTAAGGTCAAAGAGTCACATGAACTCTAGTTGGGTTAGATTAGTATATGAGAATACAAATAAATTTTAGAACTATTGATGTATGTACCTTAGTAGATTGCCCAAATCATTCAAAATATGATCAAGTTCAATAACCTAAAACATTGTAAAATACTGACTAGAAAACCAATTAAGGTTATGAACAATTTAAACATACGTTTGACAACTAGATTGATTTGAAGAAGAAAAATCAGATAAATTTCAAGGGGAAAGCATCAAAACCATTCTAGCATAATCATATGGTAAGAAGGGTGTTATATGTGATTTACGATTGCAAATAAAAGTATCTCCCCTAGGTTATTGGCTAACCTAGAACAACAGAGAGACAAGGAACACAATGTTTTTCCTTAAAGTAAATAGATGATGGAGTGAGGCCTACTTGGAATCCTTCGCAGGCTTTGCTTTTTCTTCAACTTGGAAGCTCCAATCCCAACTCTAATTGCAAAAACTAGAACCTACATAACCAGATAACACAAGCCATGAAATTATGAGATCTATGCAATATCATCTAAGTACTTCATTTAATAGATCAACATGGTATCAAAATAAGTGAAATGACATCACATATAGGAAAACAATGAATTATTTGCATTACTATAAATGGAAGGAGATTACAACCATAAGTAGCAGTTGAACTTGTAGAGGAGCTCCTCCAAGTTGTTGACTTGTCCTTTCCTTGTCACAATATGCACCTCCAATCACCCTAAATACATGGAATGATGAAAAATCACTACATCAGCATAAGGGCAGAATCACTCTCCAAAATACAACCCCCAACCACATAGAAGGTTGGGAATACATAGAGAAGTATGGTAAGTTAAGAGTTTTTATCAATTACCAATCTAGGGTAAGAGATCCACATTTGATGAAGGGATGGGATCAAAGGATAAGTGAAAAATCGAATGTAGGGATGGATAGGATCTAAATGTTTTATCCAAGATAAGTAGTTGTAACAAGTTCTGGAAACTCATAGAAGAGGAAGCTTCCAGAATCCCAATCATTATCCCATAATTTCTAGAACCAACGCAGATGCAAAGAGGAGAAACCTGTTGGTGACCAACGCAGGCCACAGTGGAGCAGCTTGCTAGAGAACACACCTTAGTAGGGTTACAGGGAGCATTGGTCCTTAAACTGGCTCAGATGAAGAAATTTAGGGCCCAAACTTTGGGAAATCAAAGCTACATGCTTAGGGATTTGTGCAAGATGATGATAGGGGGGGATGTGATGTTGATTGATCCCGTTAGGAGGCTCACTGATCAGATGTGACAAAATGGCCTATAATAGAATGCCCCCTAAAGCGCAAAGTCAGAGATGATTGATGATAATGGAAGTGCTTTACCTTGTGATAAGTAGGGTTCAAGGACAACCGACGAGTTTCATCTATTACAATACATTTACAACATGACATCTTTGTTGTTGAGGGAGGCATACCCATACTCAGCTCATAAGATAACATAACATGTACAATGATCAAATGATGCATCCACAGATGCAACTGGTGGACCCATGATTGCATGAAAGTCTATATGATCATGACCATCATACATTCTGACCTTTGTATAATCTTGAAATCATAGCCCAGATGGATGAAACTAGATCTAGGGTATTCTATCTCATTCATATGACCAACCAATGTAAAAGTTTAACCATGTGAATCAATGAGTTGGAGACGAACATGGTAGACAACATATGATTACCAACCACTCATGTGAGTCGTTAACATACGCGAGAGAAACCATTGATGATGTTAATGGCTGTCAAGGTACTATAGTACAACCCATATGGTGTGAATGAATGAGTTGATGCAAAACACCACATAGAATATTTCGTTCATAGGTGAATGATGTAAACCTATCACTAAGAGTGAGGAAATTTTCTTTTGATGTATGCAAGCACCAAGGTACCAAGGGGTGCTTCTAAGTCAACCTCCTGGATGATGTTCTGATGTCGACATGAAGTGAGCCATCGCAAGAGGGTCTTGATGTATCCCCCATCAACAACACGAAATCGGTATCATGATTGAGATAGAATGATCATAATGATGTTGATATGGAACTGGATCAAGAAAGGAAAACATAAAATGAAATCTTATGTAACACTCGCCTCCCACATCCACCCAAGTAACCATGCCAACTAGGGTAAACACGAGATGAGAGGCTACTATGATCATATTCAACCGCCTATGTAATATTAATGAAGTGGAATCGACGAAAAATCACACATAGTCATCCAAAATCATCAACAGAACCCTCAGGAGACAAGTCATCCACTCAGACATCCTGTCCATGGGTCCCACTGTTGTTATGGATCTCTTATGCCTTAGTCTCTCTCATGTTATGGGAAATGGAATGACCAACAACCAAAATTCGCTCTCACGGGCTTACTTGCCAATGACCAAAGACCAAAATTACCAATTTGTGCTAGTAATCCTGGGATTTAAGCCATGTTTTCAGGCCCATAGCCTAGGCCACTGCCCATAATGGGGTGAAAGCTTAGCGTCAGTAAAAATACAAGGAAACAATGATGCAAAATCAATAAGTTGAATAAGATCATAACCAAACCCCTATTAGCCATGACAAGCATTTCGTTAAACATATCATCAACATGTAACCTATAGGTGTAAAAAACATAATTAAGTGTAGGGATCTCATACTTATATGAGAATCGCTATGAACCATTATTCCCTCATGTCATTTGTTGCGCTATCATCTATTATATCATAGACACATTATCCATTCATGTACAAGTAAAAACATGTTGAGAGCCATACATAGTTGTTGTCTGTTATAGATCTAATCTGAAAATATATGAGAACACAAATATACCCAGAAATAATAAGATCAAAATAGATAGAAATTCTTCTTTTTATTAATATCAAACCATTAATTTAGGGAAACATCATACATTCACTCCTTAAGGAAGGAGAACACTCCACAAGCCATATTCTTGTTCATACAATATTCCTTGACATCTCTCAATGGAGATTCTCTAGCCTCTATATAGACTTCATACATACAGTACCATGGGTCATTACCATGGTTCCCTCAATACCATATATCTAATACCATGGGCTTATTACATTATTGCTAACTACTTAGGGTCCATTACATGATATGGGTTAACCACTTTATTTATTACTATGGCCCATCCCATTATTATATTATTCCCTTGGGTACCTCCCTCTCTACCCCATACTAACCCCCCTAGGTATACTACATTCCACCCCCCTTAAATATGTTTCATCCCCGAAACATAAGAAGAACACAAATAATAAGGTCTACTCAAAAGAGTAGGCCACTGGTACCATGCACGTGCATCTAGCCATCCCAGAGAAAGGCGAACCCTCGACCTAGTTGGTGCCTCGCTCACTTCATATGGAAGTTGACCTTGGCGGCTCTTCTACGTTGCTATGTTGTGGGTGGATCATTGCCCCTCTCTATCTGTCATGCGGGGGTTGTTGTCCTTGTTGCTGATTCGTTTCTATCTTGTTGGTTGTTTTCTTACGAGGTGATGTGGGTGGTGATATGTTGAAGTTTTAACCAACGGTGTATTTTTCTTTAATTCACCACATAATGGAGCCTGATTGGTATCTGGTGCATGTTCTGGTCCCTGTTCTTGTTGCTTATATTCCAATATTACTTCAACCACAGATTCCTCATCTGATGTATCTGTCCATGTAACATTTTTTTCTTCAGCCTCCTTGGACTCTACCTGTTTTTCTCGTACCTGGTTTGATGTTTGTGTTTGGTTGTCGAATGTTAAGGGCTCATCATCTAATATGTCAGTCCCTGGAACATCTTCTGCTTCAGCCTCCTTGGACTCTACCTGTTTATTGATGGAAATATCCTATAATGTAATTTTCTTCTTTTTACACCAAAGTTTCAGGAATTTCTTCTGCACATTAATATTGATAGTACCCACCGATTCCATCCAAGGGTATCCTAAAACAACATCCACATTAGCCATATCTGAAGCATAAAAATCAGAATGCAATACACACTTGTCCATAGAAATCTTCAAATCTTTATAAACTTGCACCTCCTCATTATTAACCAGTGTGCTCCCTTTGTTTTGTTGGAACTTACAAATTTTTTGCCGAATTGAAATTTATAAGATTTTGCTTGCAACAAGGATTTATAGACACAATGATCTTCTCCTTCTGAATATATCCATGAACTATAATAAGAAGATACCAATAGAAGATAACTCCATATGTTTCTCATTATCTTGTTTTCTAGCATGAGAGCATCTGTCTAAAAGGGATTTTTCAAATTCTTCATCGGGCAGGTTGGAACACTTTTTTTGTTAAGTAATTCCCACCATGTGGCTGCATCATCTTTAAATTCAACCACTACCCAAAATTTCCAATGTTTTTCCCATAATGAGTTTTTTCTTTTATGTATTCTTCAATAGTAGGACTATTACCTTTTTTTGTAAAATATAGAACCGCCATGAAGAGGATTTTGAAAAAAAATCACTTACTTGGCGAAAATTTGAAATGGCCACAATTTAGTAAATATTGCTTAGAATCCCTATTATGACCTATTTTCAGGAATGGAACAACCATTATGGATCTTCCCATGTGATAGAAATCCTGATCTAGGCACTGGAATTTCACATTCGTGCTGGAATTGTCCCTCCGTAACAAAAAATTCTGAAAAAAGAGTTGATTTTAAATCAACAATATCTCCCTCATGCGGACTCTGATTCAACTAATTTTATTTTTTTTAATTTGGTATTTTTTTGCAAAAAATTTAGATCTGTAATTAGATTTTGAAAATTTTGCACTAGAACGTACATATATGATCTGCAAACTTGCCGCCCCGAGAAATGTCTCCAACACCACTGATTTTTAATCAGCGATATGTCCCTCATCTGGACTCCGATTCAGTCGATTTTTTTTTCAAATTGGGTACTTTTTTGTAAAGAACCTAGATATGCAATGAGATTCTACAAAGTTTACACTAGAACATATAGATCTGATATGCAAATTTGTCGCCCCAAGAAATGTTTGCAACACAACTAATATTTAAATCAGCGATATCTTCCTCATCCAAACTCCGATTCGGCCGAATTGTTATTTCAAATTAGGTATTTTTTTCACAAGGAACCTAGATATGCAATTGGATTCTACAATTTTTTTACCAAAACATACATATATGATCTACAAACCTGATGCCCCGAAAAATGACTGCAACACAGTTGATTTTTAAATCAGCGATATCTCGCTCATCTGGACTCCAATTCCGCTGATTTTTTTTTCAAATTGGATATTTTTCACAAAAAACTTAGATCTCCAATTAGATTCTATATTTTTTCTCGTTGAACGTACTGATTTGATATGCAAACTCGCCGTCTCGAAAAAATTCTGCAACACATCTAATTTTTAATTCAGCGATATCTCTCTCATCTGGACTCCGATTTGGTCGATTTTTTATTTTTAAATTGGGTATTTTTTTGCAAATAACCCAAATATACAATGATATTTTGTAAATTATGCACTAGGACATACAGATCTAATTTGCAAATTCATCACCCCAAAGAATGTCTACAACACAGTTGGTTTTTAAATCAACGGTATCTCCCTCATCCGAACTCCGATTCGACCAATTTGTTTTTAAAATTGGGTATTTTTTCACAAGGAACCCAGATATGCAATTATATTCTACAAGTATTGCACTAGAACATATAGATCTAATGTGCAAACTCGCTTCCCAAAAAGTTCCTGCAAAAAAAAATTCTCCGCTTTGCTCAAGAAATGCTCTGGTACCATTTGTTATAGATCTGATCTAAAAATATACGAGTACACAAATATACCAAGAAATAATAAGATCAAAATATATAGAAATGCTTCTTTTTATTAATATCAAACCCTTAAGGTAGGGAAACACCATACATTCACTCCTTAAGGAAAGAGAACACTCCACAAGCCATATGCCTGTTCATACAATATTCCTTGACATCTCTCAATGGGGAGTCTCTAGCCTTTATATAGGCCTCATACATACAATACCATGGGTCATTACAATGGTTCTATCAATACCATCTATCTAATACCATGGGCTTATTACATTATTTCTAACTACTGGTGGCCCTTACATGATACGGGTTAACCACCTTATTTATTACTATGGCCCATCCCATTATTACATTATTCCCTTGGGTACCTCCTTCTATACCCCATACTATCCTGCCTAGGTATACTACACTGTCATAAAATATACATATAACTAGTATAATAGGAACAAAAATACCATAAACATATCAGCCATCAAAATCCACATATACATCAATACATTTACACATGATAATCAAGGGAATAAATTTCTCATTAATGAATGTGATGAACCAACTGGAGATGGGACTACCACGTTCCACCCAGCCATAGATTGGTTGAGCCAAGTCTCTCTTTAGCCAATTGCCCCCATGCCATATTCTAAGCAT
>APFE031217797.1:35376-56142 GCA_000404065.3 Pinus taeda
CCTGCCATTAAGGCATGCAGATCCCAAGGTACTAGCAATTTCTAGATCATCTTTCTAGATAAAGAGCTCAAGTCGATAGAAAGCGATCCGTCGTAGGCAAGACCACAACATGAAATCATAGACAAGTTTGAAGAAATTTAGTTGCAAGGACTGACTCAAGGATGGTCAATATGGACGACAGATATTTTGCAGATGAATGGCTTATTTGCACTGACCTCTTGAACACATAACGACACGGCAGATGGTTTGGTGACAATTGACCCAAAGTTAATACCCAGAAACTGGCTTGAAGACTTTCAATGTGGTTTGATCAACTGTTAGGCAAAGAATTTCCCAACCCAAGTGAATGAAAGTGTCGTGCTCAAGAGTGGTTACAAAGTATGACAAACATGCTCATTTTTCTCTCTTTTCCCCCACCATTTCTGGCAAGTACCTCTTTATTTTTTTACAAGCTTCAGGAGGATAACATATGCTTGATTATAAGCTCACCTTTCGGATGAGTCCAACTTAGTTTAAATTCGAACCCTAAGAAGGAGTGGTCTGTTCCTGTTTGTAATTGAACAAGTCCTTTACTGTCGAAATTTAACGAGTCCAGTATAGGAGAAACTCGGCGTTTTTCATTTTTAGAGAGTCTGAAAAAACTTATGGAGACTCCAGGGTTGACTTTTTCGTAAATTTGTGTCTCCCAAACCCGAAAAAGTATAAAATAATACTTGAGAGAACCGTTTGATCTTTTACGACCAAGGAGTACTTTTCGTAATTAGTGCCTCTGATCTGAAAAAGTAAAAAATCGATCAATGGCACGTCATTTTATGACCAATATCGTATTTGAAACGACAAAAACCCGGCAATCTTTTCGTGTTTTTACAGTCAGAAAAGGGTTGTAAGAGGATCGACTTTTTAGTTCCGTTTTAACGAGCTTAAAAAGAAAAACTCGGCAATTTTTTCATGTTTTAGGAGTCAGAAAAGAGCTTAAAGGTGACTCTAATGTTTTTCATTGAAAATGATTGATTTCGCCTGAAAAATCCGTTATCCTAAACAAAATCTCAAACATTACTCATACCTGTTTAATAATGGGTAAAGATGTCGCAAAAAACACCTTTCTAAAGTGAAATATAAACAAATTTAGAATTTATTTACCCAAAAAAATTATAAAAAGGACTTTTTACCATTCATTTTTACCATTTGAGATTAGAGATTTAAGGTTGTAATGTGAGGCTAGTGTCTAATATTGGAGATATGAGGTTCTAAGGTGATGTTGGTGTCTAAGGTTTTGAGGAAACACAAGGATAATGCTTGAGGTTCTGAGGCAAGGGTGGTCTCTGAGGTTTTGAGGTTAGATGAGGCTAGTGATACTATCTAGATGTTATAGATTGGATCATTATATTATGTTTAATCCATATTAATGATTTACAGTGGAAATATTATAGGAATCAACTTACAAACCATTTTTATTAGTGGGTCCCAATTTGGAAAATTAGGGTCTAAAAATTCTAGGAGTAGTTTTAGGCATTAAATGGAATTTTTTTAGGGTAAAACTTTAGCACCAGGGAAAATTTTAGGTGCTAATATTAGGTGGGCTAATTTCCTAAGTTTTTTCCAAAAAAAAGTCTCTAATTTCCATTTTTCTAAAAAATGATTTCACCCAAGTTTTATATCATAAATTTTTTTACCTTAAAAACCGCCAAAGATTTATAGAGGCTATATAAAAACATTATAAATTTGAATATTTTTACAAACATATCACTAAAAATTTTATAATTTGCATGTTAAGGACTAGTAAGATTAGCCAAGGTTTCTAAACTTTAAGATAAATTTCCATCCTTAAAATTTTCCATGTTTAGCACATCGGTGTGGCACCCCCTGTTATTATTCTACACTCAAATACCTTTCGAACGACATATGAAAGACCTCAAATGGAGTCCATATGCAAAATTTGTGCCACCTGGAAGTTGACCTTCCTATTTTGACCACCATGATTTTAGAGCATACCACATCAACTCCCATTATTCATAGAAAAGGGGCTAGCTACATGATCATGATGAAAAAATACTCTAAAAGAGTCCATATTCTAACTCTAATTAAGAGTTGAAGGATTCAAACCTAACCACAAGGAGGCTATTGGTTTGTGTTAGAATCAAGCCACTGGGAGGAAAAGGGGTTACATTCTATGGGAGTACATTTTGTTCCATATATGAGCAGAGTAGCGGAGAGTGGAGAGAGAGAGAGAGAGATGAGAGGGCTTGTGTACTATAAAATCCCACAAAACATAGATCTCACTCCTTTGTACTTGCATCTCTTTCCATTTACAGAAAGAGAGAGCAGGGAAAGCCTCACCTTCCAACTATATTTTCTCCCATAAGGGTTTCCCAAATCATATAATGTGTTCATTATGGTTTATGATTTTTATTTCATTCTTCTCTATTTTCCCATATTCTATTTATTGCATGCGTAAGCATAACACAATAATTAATTGATCGATAAATCTAAGGAAAAAATAATAAATTTTAGTACATTTGTTGGGATGAACTATCGAGTTGAATATCCAATGAAGTTTATGGATCACTATATAAATTTTGGTATTGGGATATAGTCTAAGGATGATGTGATTGCGCTTTTTGGATATGGTTTGAGGATGATGCATCTATAAGAGGAGTGAGTCTATAGTTTTGGGAGATGGCATGAGGATGACATGTATAGTATTTGCAAGGATTACATAGTTCCCATGGAATTTTGATGTAGGTTTATTCAATATTTGCATTGAGGTGCAATGCTTTGAAAAAGTGTTGGAAGGATTTGAGATAGTTGTGATATAGTTGGGTTATGGTTTCATACTTCCCATATATAGATTGAATGGCATTGTAATTGATGATACTATGTATTCACTTCAAGGAATTAATAGGATTTAGATTTTCCACAAGTTTTTAGTTTCTTTCATTAGTGATCTAAGACTTTTAATGATATCTTGGACCAGGTGGTTAGCCTAAGGATGACTTCATGAGCCCATATGCAATAT
Organism: Pinus taeda; assembly: GCA_000404065.3. Taxonomy (NCBI): domain Eukaryota; kingdom Viridiplantae; phylum Streptophyta; class Pinopsida; order Pinales; family Pinaceae; genus Pinus; species Pinus taeda. Next base: position 38,393 of record APFE031217797.1, read on the forward strand.
TCCATGCCCGAGAAGAATTATTTGACATCTGGTAGTCTACTCATGCATTCAAGGAAGATAAGACCACTTTTATCCTAGCTCGGGCACTATTATGGTCATAATAAGTGGTGATATTAGCCTCTCACCATATTCTCCTAAGGAAGCTAATTGAAATAATGTAAATAATATATCATGTCCTTTATATGAAGATGATCATTCCTACAAAAATTGTTGTACTTAAAGCATATTTTAGAGAGTGCAACACAAAAGAATGTACTCACATCAATTTGTCTACCTCACAAATTCAAACTCAATTATTAGACTAAAAGTTGAAAGTTGAATCAAAGAGATAGATGCTTTATCACTTGAAGAAATGAATTAGGGTTAAAATATATATATAATTAAAATGGTGCTCAACTATGATGTGGTTGTTCTTGAACACATTCTTATCATTGATGTCAAAGGTCTTATGTCATTTATGTTATATATAAGTACCTAAGTATATTAAAAAGAGGTTTCTCATGAAAAAGGAGAAGTCAAAAAGTGGAATGGTTGTTTCAAATCCATGGATGGTGGTTTCAAACTCATGGTTTATGAAGTTTGTCATATTTCCCATGGTCTTTACCCATGGTATTTGGAAAAGTGAAATTAAAATAGGAATTAATTATTTAATTTAATGAATTTATGTGACTTTTTAAATTAACATGTATTTTCATGAAGGTTTATGATCATGTATAAAAGGAAAAGCATTGTAAGGAAAGTGTGTGTGAGCAAAAATGTAATTTGTGGAGTGAACGAGTCATTTTTTCGATATCTCTTATTTTTCCAAGCTGCTTAAATTGGTGAAATTTTAAGCATATTAAAGAGAAATATGTTTTGAATGTTTCAAACCGTGAAATTTTGATGAGATGGGGACAAGATCTTTAGGTATTTTTTATAAAAATTCAAATTTTGGTTCACTATACTTTTATATATATGCTCTAAGAAAGTTATGGTTTCTGAATGCTCCTCAAAATAGTTTCAAATATAGTAGTTTAGAATTTTCACTATAACTTATTTTTAGAGATGTTTCATATGGTAAGATTTTCAGGAGAAAGAGGTGAAATATCTATGTACTTGTGGTAAAACATTTAGACTTTGGTTCACTATACTTTCAGAGATATTCATTGTGGAAGTCAGGGTTTCTAGATGGTTATGAAATTAGTTTCAAACAAGTTACCTTGGAATTGTTGTTATAACTTTCTTTTTGGGACTTCTCAAATAGTTAAATTTTTAAAGATACGAGGAGACATACAAAAGTTACTCACGTAAAAAAATTAGAATCATATTTTCCAAATTGAATACATGGCATGCTATACAAGTTTATTATTGGGAAGAAGCCAAAAACATCAAGATTTGGGAGAGCTACCATAAATTTCATTTGGAGATTAAAATTTTGGTCGGATTTGGTGAAGCTATAAGTAGTGAATAGAGATAGTGAAGGAAGAAGAAGTGAGTAGACCTCGTGAAGGAAGAAGCAATGATCAAACTTGGTGAAGGAAAAAACAATGAACAAACCTAGTGAAGGAAAAAGTAGCAAGCATGCCTACTGAAGGTAGAAGTAGCTAAAAAGATCATTGAACATGTTATCACTCTGTAAATCCCTTCAGGTTGAGGAAAGGGCCACAGAGGTAATCGCAAACCACTCTGGGCTAGAAGACTGGCCTTTCTAGCCAGAGGGGGCTCCCTCTCTTGAGATTGTAAGATTTGAAAAGTTTAATTCACAATCTATAAAGAGACCAATTCTGGAAAAGTGAAATTGAATTTTTTGAGTTGAAGTGCCACTGATTCAGAAGGTGATAAAACGTGATCATCCTTTAGTTCATTTACCTATGCAAGTAAAACAACATCTAATACAAGGGATGTAGGCATGAATTTGGACACGATGACATATTGTAGCATAAAGGAGAAACATTATAAAGAAAACAGATTCCTTTCTCAACAATAAACAAAATCGTTCATTCATAAGAAAGAGAGCTAGTTAGAACAGATAACAAGTATGAGCATATGGAATTTCATTTGCAACTGAAAAAAATGAAGACAGTCGAAATAAAGTAGATTTACTGAATTCCAAATCAATTGATTCATAATACTCATAAACACAAAGAGATATTAGAATATCTAAGAAAAAAACAAAAGAAACCCAAACATCATACCATGAGAATCCTAATAAAGTGTATTGGTAACCCTTAAGTCACAAGTAATTTATCATGAATTGATCACAAGGAAAAACTCTGAAAACCACGGCATACAATGTTTCACCAGCAACAACCTTCTTTTTCTTCATTCATCAAAATATATAGTAAAAACATGATGAAAATACTTTCAAGTTCACTGCGTCTTCGATCCTTCAAAGGATCGATTCAAAACTAGGGAAAATTAGTAAATTGTTGTTTTTTTATGATTTTCATCCAAACATAAAGCATAACACATCATTTTGTCTTGTTGAAAGAAAAAACAATCTAATAAAATACAAATTATCTTTAAAAAGTTCATTGAAGTGAAAAACTGACTGATAAAAAAAAACGAGTTTCTTTTGTGTTTGCTGAAAAGCCTTCGTAGCAGGTGCATAGTGCCCAAATCTTCATGCTTCTAGAACTCATACGTGGAAAGAAAATGGAGGGCTGATTTGGACACCATATGTACTCCACGCTAACACCTTCAAAACCTGATAGGTGGCCATCGTACTATGTACGTGAAATGGTCAGACCATGGGCTGCATAGCGAGTGCGCAGCGCCTGTGTAGCAAAATTCCTGCAATTGTTTCCTGAATGCTTTTCATAGCTTCTGAACGTTGCCATGACACTATTATGATGATCATATCGACCTTAACATATTTATAGATCAGAAAATTAAAACAAAACTTGAGAATAAAAAGACAATCCTAACCATTTTCTTTTCTTCTTTCTTCATAATTTGCGGCTAGAAACCTCGATGCTAGGAGTCTTGGATTTGGGATATGGAGTAATGAGGTCTTGTTGCTTCATAGGTGGTGATAGAGCAGGTGATTTTTTGGATTTAGGATAAAACTTAGGCATTTTCATGAGTGGAGGTATTACAGCAGCCCCCTCACACCTCTTCAACAATTTATGTTCCTCCTCTAAATCTCGTCTCATATTTCTCAGCTCTGCATTGAGGACCAAATTCCTTACATAAAAATTTATGCATTGTATCCTAATTGGATGTGACCACTTGAAAAAATTCTTACTCTTTTCAAGAGCTTTGGATGCATCTTTGACCTCATAGTCACAGTTTTCTAAAATGTGCAAAATAGAATTCTTATACTCCTGATTTTGTTGCCTGAATTGATTGACTTGGTCTTTGCTTTCTTCTAACTCCTCTAGGCACCTCTGATACTCTTTCCATTGATTGAATGGGGGTGTACCAGGGGCTTTAGCTATTTGTTTCATTTGTTGCACATACTTAAACTTTGATTTAAACACTGATGACCTCATTACCACATTTATAGCTTGTTCAACAAAGATAACATGTTTCTTCTTCCCTTTGGCACTTGTTGAGGGTGACTCTGTCTTGTTCTCTGCTAATTTAATGGCATGTTTTATGTCTATGTTCTACTTCTCCAGAAATGTTATCCTCATCTGATTTTTAAACAATGCCTCTTTCATCTTTATTATTTTAGGATCCTCTTCCTTGTATTGTACAACACTTGCTTCTAGTGGTGCTATCTCTTCCTCAAAATATGATTGTACCATTTCTGGTCCCTTGACCTCATCTAATTTTTCATCCACCTGTGCATCTATCTGCTTATCTTCAAATATTTCTACAATGGCTTGAGGGGCTTCCTCTTCCTGGGTTTTCTTAACTCTAGACCTTGTTCTAGATCTCATCACAAATTCATCTTGGACTATTTCTTTAATTTTGACCTCAAGTCTGACTTGTTTAGGTGATGTTTCCTATTCCTTTGTTCTTATGCCTGACTTGTTTAGCTGATGTTTCCTGTTCCTCTATTCCTTCATCTGCCTTGTCATCCTCTATGTCTTGCAACTGAGTTTTCTTTCTCAACTTGCTTGCAAATTTCTTGCTTGGCTAGGCAACTTCCTTCTTTACAGTTTTCATTTCCATAATTGAACGAGTGCTCTCCTTATATGGATGTTCTTGCTTGGTTTCTTCTTTATCTGCCTTGATTGAAGGTGACCCAGTTTGTGGCAAGAGGTCAATACTTGCAAGAAAATCATACCAAATCATTTTCTTTCTTTCAATAGCATGCTTAACCAAGAGTTTGATCAAAGAGAAATGAAACAGACTTGAAGCATGGTTATCCTTTTGAATATATACTTTGGTGGCCATTCTTTTTAGGCTTTTAACCAAGAAGTAGGGGAGGTTCATGGGCTTACTTTCGGTGAAATTCCATAGCAACCTAAGATGATACTGGTATATTTTACTAAACCTACCTTCGCAAGTGAAATATCTTTGGATGACCTTTAGAAGGTCTACATACTACTCTTAGAGATAAATTCTAGGGAAGGTGGAGACAAACTTGTTAAGATACTCTGGTTTTACAAACTGATTATAGGCTAAAATGTGTAACTCGTCCCCCCTTGAACCATTTCTCCCCTGATGTTGGGAGATTGGTTGCATCAACTATGAAATTTTCCGTCAATATGATCTATAGTCACCTAGCTTCACTTTGTTGTCTTGAAAATTTAGAGCAAATAAACTGGCTACTTTGACATTACGACCTACTTTTTGAACCTTTTGGCATAAAGGAATGCACCCTTTGTTCTCAAAAGCCACTCTAATGAAAGGGGATGAATTAAGCAAACTCAAAGTATTGGGTTCAATGCGAACGAGATCGCATCCTTTTAGTTGGCAGTAGGGGCCATCCTACATCTACACCTAGCTAATGGATTTGGACTTTTGATTTATGAATATGTGTGCATACCCAAAGGGATGACAAAAGGCTCGTATGACAGCAAAAATCCACTCAGGAAGTTGTAACAATAAGGTGTAGACAACACATATTATGTGATGAAGTACAAGCAGGAGGCTTTAAACATTTAAAAGGTATTTAAAATAAAATCTTCAGGAAGCATTCATTATTCATAATTCAGGCTTTGAGTAGTCAAACAACGCTCTTAGAGGTAAGGTTGTGTTTTCTAACAAGACAGGATGTGTGCAACACACGTTTTCTAACAGTGATAGACAAATATTAAACATTGCGACCAGGAGAATTATCAATAAGAATTAAGAAGAAGGATGATTGTCTCCCTACCTTTGCAATTTCTTCGTTTCAATCTGTATGTTGAAGACTAGCTTGAGATGACTTATTTCGATGTACAGGAAGAATGGTGTGCTATGCTTAAATGGTTTGTAACTTGTAAACCTACCTTCAACTCCTGAGCCTCTCTCCGCCTTTTGAACTCTGTTGTGATCCTTTCTCTGGAAAGAAATGACTCATCTCATCCACTGGATACCACCTGCGAGCAGTCACATAGAAAATTGGAGGCCTGCGTAATGATTTGAAATTATGGTGTTGATGTAAGCAAGATGAACGTGCAACCTACATTTATTATCAAACTTCACATGCTTGGTGTTGTTCAAATGTTGTAAGGTGATAGAGGATTTAGCTATGATATCTTTGATAATTAAAGTGTGTCAGGGCAGATAGGATGATAAACGAATCATGGTGGGTAATGATGTTTAGGGAAGGGAATAGTTTTACGCCTAGGGAAATGTGGTTTAGGTGATAATGATGATAAAAGTATTAGGCCTAAAGTAAATTGATAGGATTAAGGTAGAATTAGGGAATAAGGGGAAGGAATGAAATGCGAGAAAAAGGAGATAGGTGGAAGGATTATATAATGTTTAATAGAAGTGTAGATAAAATCATTAATAATTAGGGTCTTGCTGAGATCCTTTCCTTAATATCTGACACTCAAACCATGTTACCCCACCTATCATCACCAAATATTCGGACTACACAATAAAACCTCGACAAACATTAAACACTCTTTCCCAATGACCGACCTTGATGACCAAAGTGATAACCCGACTGAAGATGACTCCTTTGAGCAATGACAAGTCAAAACATAACAGTGAGAAAATTTTATGATTTTGACCTCCTTTTAAACAGAAAATAATTGACTCGAGGTACTTTTCAACTGACAAACTAACCCACTCTAAGAGAAGGTAATATGAATGTTATTATATTTTTAAAAAGTTATATGCACTAAAGAATAATTGAGGTTTATTTCTCAATCAAATGTGTTGGTATCTCTTGCTAAGTTGGTGCTTAGTAGTGGGAATTGGTGCCTTCACTAGGTTGGTGCCTATTAATTTTTGCAACGGAAGGGAATTGGTGTCTCTAGTAGGTTGGTGCCTACAAACATTTGTAGCAGTGGAGATTTTGGTTTTCGATAAATGTGTGCCTACAAATTACAACTATGGGAATTGGTCCCTAGTAATTTGGTGCCTATGAATATTTACAACAATAGGGATCAGTGTCTCTAGTAGGTTGGGGCCTACAAATATTTGCAGTGGTGGGGATTGGTGTATCTGGTAGATTAGTTTCTACAAATATCTATAAGAGTAGTTTGGTTCCTATTGAGGTTTATATGAGTGGGAATTAGTGTCTCTTATAGGTTGGTACCGACAAAGAATTATAAAAAGAAGTTTTGTGGTTTTCTATTGAAAGGGTTTCTAAGTAAATATTGTGTTCCATATTCTGTAGTTGATAAATATGATATGTGATTATTCTATTACAGTTCATGAATGTTTGAATAAGTAAAAATTGTCTTATGCTAATTCACCCCCCTCCCCCTCAGTATAAGTGTGTGCTCAACAAATTTGAATGGATTTGAAGAGATATCAAATAAATCTTTGATCAAAAAAATTATAGGGAATTAGTTAAAGGTGAAACACTAAAGTAGTGGTTGGATGTAGGGTGGCTAATGATTCTAGGATATATTCCAAAATTGCATCTCTTACTTAGGGGTTGGATTTGTTTCAAATTTAGGTCTATGGTTGAGCTCTCATACTATTCATAAACATTCCTAGGTGTGGGATCCCTCAACTGTAGACTTAGATAGGTGAAACCCACGTTTTGATCCTCAATGTGAACCCATGAAAAAATAGCATTTGTGGGATTTATTACCTGATTTATCACTTGAATTCCAATGAAAGGAGGTTTTGAGCTCAATAGGAAATTAGATTGGAGGAAAAAATTTGGGATATAATGATTAAAAAATTGGCTAGGATTTTGGTGGAGGTGGACATCAGGGATGGTTTATCAGTTGAGCTTGAAATAATGAAAGGATATGTGGAGATAGTTCCACCTTTAGACTATTGGAGGGTCCCTTTTAGGTGTTTGAAGTGCTGAGAGGTTGGACACTTATGGAAATATTTCTCTATGAAAAATTCCTCATCGCATCCATGAAGGAAAATGTGGGTCAAGAAAAAAATGGTTCAGGAAGAGAAGGTTACTTCACCTTCCAAGGAGAATGTGGTTTTAAATTCCTTTGATAAAAAGTGTTTTGAGCTTAAGGTTTTGGGATAATTTTAACTCCAACCACCATGCATGGATGATCAAGCAAAGAAGGATTCCTTAAAGAAGATGCTTTTGGACGGAAACAATGAAGGAATGCAAAATCATATTCCTTCTCATCTTCATTTGATTGATGAGGTTATAACTTTTGCTACTCCTGACTCGAACCAAGAATGGGTCTTAGAGTCTTCATCTACTTGTACCATTGCATCAATTTTAGGTTCATGTTGACCTTTTGTATTGCATATAAAGTTTCAAGAGGCCTCTAAAAAGTAAAAATAAGGGAGGTCTCCTAATCAAGGGGATCCCTTGGAAACCTATAGCCTTACCATCAAGCCCAATGTTTCTTCTGCATATTGCTCTTTTTTAGAAAAGGGTAAGTTGGAGTTTGAAGTGGGGCAATGAAAAAGAGGCCTAACACTGGTGGATTCCAAATATGGGTAGGAGGTTGTAAAATTTTAAGGCTAAATCAAAGGCTTCAAAGGAGGTGAAGGAGGGATAAAAAATGACCATTAATGGGTTTTTGTAAAGGAAACAAACCATATAATGTTGTTTCTCCATTATTTTTCTCTCATTTAATGTTCAAGGGTTAGGAGGCATATTCAAATGGTTTTCCCTCTTATGGGCATTTATGGTCTCAAACTGGATGTAATTATTCTTAAAGAAATGAAGTTTTGTGGGTCATTAGCTACAGGATTTTTGTCCTCGTTTCTAAAGGGATAAAATTTCTATTTGATTGATGTGCAAGGCTTATCCAGTGACCTTGTAATATGAGGGAACAATAAAGTTAAGTCTTTTAATTCTATTTCCCTCCCTACAAGTATTATCATTAAGGGGAGGTTAAAAGGATTAGGCCAAGTTTTTAGGATTGTGAGCTTGTATGCCTATTATAATGGGAGGTGTAACAGCCCTGGTGAAAATTCAATGTAATAAAAGTAAATACAGGAAAAATAATAACCACGGATGATGGGACATTTATTCCAAGTTGAATGTTGGGCAGAATCATAGTGATGGGGATCACTTATGGTTGTTTATAGCTGAGAAAACTAGCAAAGGCAATGGCTAAGGATTTGGAAAGGCAAAATGGAATTTTTGTCACAATTATTTATGAAAATAATGGAAATTAGGAGAAAAGGATGGTGAAAGGTCACAGATTGCATGTGAGAAGGAAAATGAAGGAAAATAATGGAAAATGAAGAAAATAGAGGCCTCATTCATAAAAAGGATTCTGAGGATCAGTTGGTAACCTTTTGTCAGTTTACTTTTGCCTCTCTCATTATTCTCTCTCTCTCTCTATCATACTCTTGGAGACTTAGATTTTTCTTGGAGCACTCTTGGTGGGTGTGGCATACGTTGATTTTTGAAGCAAGAAGGAAAAGGAAGAGCAGGAAAGCACAAGAAGGCATTGGGATTAGTAGCTACATCAGATTTTCTTGCAGGTACCAAGTTGCATGTATGTTTCCTTCACTAGGCATGCATGTGGTTTCGTGGTTTTGATATGTCATCGGCATGGAGGATTTCCTGGAGTGATAGTGGATTGTGTAGCCTTGTCATTTCCTAGATAGCCATGGTGATTGTAGGCTTAATTCCCTTGTTTGTTTTTGGTTGGTTCTCATGTTTCCTTAGCTTGGGTTGAGTTATTAGTTCTTGGAATCCCTGGTTGGACAAACCCTCTAGAAGCTTGTAACATCTTAGGTTGAGTTACTAGTCCTAGAATCCCTGGTTGGAAAAACCCTCTAGAAGCCCTTGGTGAATTGAGTTACTAGTCCTGGAAGCCTAGGTTGGAAAAAATGCTCTGGAAGCCCTTGAAGGCTTGAATGGAGACCAATATGATGATGGTTTTGTGATGTCAAACCATGAGGTGGAATCACTGCTTAATGGGTTGGGGTGGATGGACTTTAGAAGCCCTGGATGAGTTTTGATTTATTTGTTCTATGAGGTCCCATGTCCATGCTTGGAATACGGCACAGGGTGAATGTTTGAAGAGATATTTGGCTCAACCATTCTACGGTTGGGTGGAACGTGGAAGTCCCATCCCGGGTTTATATTTTTCATCATTAATGAAAGGTTATTTCTCCTTATATTTCTATGAGCACTTTTATGGATTATATGTGGTCTATATGGAAGCATCTTCATGAGTATTTATGTTGCTATTATGTTGGTTATGTATGTTTTTTATGACAGTGGCCATGTATGGACTTCATCATGTTTTTACTTGTGAATGATCAATGTATCTATGACCTAATGGATGGAATGGAAGTTGATGTATTGAGGAATCAATGGTTCTTAGTGATTCTCAGCTAAGTATGAAACCCCTATGCTCAAAATTGTTAATGACACCTAACGACTACACAATTGCAATATGTTTGACGAAATGCCTATTGTGGCTAGTAGGGGCCTAGTCAAAGTCTTGAACAAGTATTTTCTTTAGTACTGTCATTTCCATGTTATTTTGTTGATTTGAAGAGATGGTTCAATTTTGGGCAAAGACCTAGGCTCTGGGTCTGAAAAAGTGGCTCAAATCCTGGAGTCGTTGGTATATCACTAACAGTTTTGGCCTCTGGTCCACTTTGGGTTTCTGGTTGCCCTCTTGCCTATAGCATGAGAGCGACTGAGGCTTAAGTTGTCCAAAATTTTAGTGGGACCCCCAGGAAAGTTGTTTAAAGCATTGGATTGGTTCCTGAGGGTCCTGTAGTTGATGATTAATGTCTTTATGGTGTGTTTCCATCGATTCCACTTCCTTAATGTGACTTAGGTCAAACCATATCATAGTTGTCTCTCGTCACATATTTACCCTAGTTGGTCAGTTGCTTGGGTAGATGTAGGAGGAGGGTGTTACAGAGTGGTATCAGAGTATGGTTTACCCCTCAAAATGGATGGGCTACATGTTGGTCATGCATGCATGTTAGTTGCATGTGTGTCTCTCACACTTGCATTCCATGTGCTTGCTGCATTTGCATGATGTTGTTCATGGTTTTAGCGATGTCATGATGTGAAACTTGAGGTTGTTGTGGTGGAATGCAATGTCGTGAGTGTATGATTGGTAACATGTCGATTTATGTCACTTACATGTATCATTGTGGTATTTTGATTGCAATCTTGCCTGTTGGTTACATTTTTGTATGCTCGGTTGCATGTATCATTCTTGCAGGTTTTATTTCAAGTATCGTTCATTCATGCTTGATCATATGTGTTTATGCATGTGTGGATGTTTATGCATCGGTTATGCATGTTCATGTTTGCATGTGGTCAAGTGTATAGTGACGCAATGATGTTGGTTTTCATGCATGAGGTCATGGTGTGTGTTGTTATTGAGGTCATGCATTAATGACTGGACCCTAGATAGAATGACAGTTTCATGGTCATATGCTTATGTATTATGTTTCTATATGCTGCCATGATTATGTTATACATATATCATGTTGATTCGTTGATCTTGCAAACAAGGTACATTGGTTTATTGTGATTTGGTTTAGCTAACATGATATACCTTACAGGAAGAAATATCAAATGGCTAGCAAGATGGTTAAATACAAAGACTCTCCCTATGAATCCGAAGACCAGTATGGTGTTAGGAACTCTTCTATTTGGAAGTTACAATGACAGATTAAAGGAAAAAATAAGGAGTTCTAAGATAGATAATGACATAATCATACAAGAACAGGAGAAATAAGCAGAAGTAAATGCGGTAATACATCAGAGTTTGTTAGATTTGCAGCGATAGGGACCACGTCAAAGTAGCTATGAGCAGGAGGATAGAACTAATGGGGCATATGGTAGTCATTTGCATGGTGATCACAGATCAGATAGAGATTACACAATCAGATATGGAAAATTGTTGGACACTTCGGATATGAGAAGGGATAGACACAGGTATGACTCTAGTTTTGATTCAGATAAGCACTATGATCATCATCAGTATCATCCTTATAGGAGGAGTGACAGGAGATACTTTCTAGATGAGTTTAAAAAAGTGAAGCCACCAAAATTTTAACGGAGAGATGAAGAAACCGCAGGATGCAGAGTCATGGTTTCTTGGCATGAAGAAATTCTTCAGATTCCATGACTATTTAGAGAACATGAAAGTTAGAGTGGCTACATTCAAGCTTAAAGATAAAGCAGACATTTGGTAGGAAGATGTGAAGAATGTTAGATGCATTCATGAGGAGGATTTGACTTGAAGTGAGTTTGAGCAGATATTCAAGAAGAAGTATTTGTCATAGAGATACTTTGATGACAAGGTGAAATAATTTTATGAGCTAAAGATGGGTTCCATGATAGATGATGAGTACACTAGCAGATTCTTGAAGTTGTTGAGGCATGTGCCTTATCTCACAGAGGAAAAGGAAAAGATTCAGAGGTTCATTAATGGGTTACTAGTTGCATTTAAAGATGGAATTGAGTTTGATGAGCCTATGTCATTGGAGAAGTCCATTCAGAAGCTAAGGCATTGCTATAAACAATTGAAGTGCAAAATTGAGACTAAGGCAGATTGGAGAGGTAATGTAAAGAATAAAGGAAAATGGGACAAAAAGAGAGCAAGGCCTTAGGATACAGGTAACAAGGAGAATGTCGAACCACCTAAGAATTTTAATGCATCAAATAGAGGACAGGGATTCCTATCAGGAGAACATAACAAGGAGACAGGTTGGAAGCCTATAGAGTGTTGGATTTGTGGCAAGGATCATCGCAGGAGAGATTGTTTGTAGAATCAGGGTGATAGACCTTAGATATACAGTGCATAGGAGGCACAAACTATTGGGGATGTTGGTCAAAGTATTCCACGTATCTATGCAGTATTAGATAACAAACAGGTAGATCATTAGGCATCTATCATTGAGATGGACAGTAAGCTTTGTGATCAAGTTATTTCTATTTTGATTGACCCTGGATCTAATTACAACTATGTTAGTCCTGACTTGGTGGAAAAGTGTGGTTCGAGAAAGTAATTGCATGCAAAGTCTTGGTTAGTATAGCTGGCTATAGGTAAGAAGAAATTATTTCATCATTGGGTAAGAGCTTGTGCATTTGATTTGAATGGTATGCATACCACAACACATTTGAATGTATTACCATTGGGTTCATACAGTATGTTGTTGGGCATGGATTGGTTGTATCTTCATAGAACCAAGGTAGATTGATATGATAAATCCATTGAGTGTGTTGATGACAATCGAGAACCAAGATTCTTACAGGGTAAGAATAAAGATACATCAGTTAGGATGGTGACAGCTATGCAAGCAAAGCGTAGTCGCAGGAAAGGGTGTAAGTTATTTGCAATGCACATTTCTAGTGATAAGGGTAAGGAAGTTGAGGATATAGATGTGTTGAGAAGGTAACCAGTTTTACAGCAGTTCAAGGATGTATTTCCTGAGGAAATTACATAGTTTCCACCTCACACGGAGTTAGAATTTTCTATTGAGTTAGTGCCAGGGGCAGCCCGAGCATTAAAAGCACCTTACAGGATGAGCACACCTGAGTTGGTTGAGTTAAAGTTGCAACTGAAGGAAATGTTGAACAAGGGGTACATTAGGCCAAGTGTATCACCATAGGGCGCACCAGTATTCTTTGTGAAGAAGAAAGATGGTACTCTCAGATTATGCATTGATTACAGGTAGTTGAACAAAGTGACTATAAAGAACAGGTACCCTTTGTCGAGGATTGATGACTTGCTCGATAAATTGAAGGGAGAAGCAATGTTCTTTAAGATCGAAATGAGATGCAGATACCATCAGGTATGCATCAAAGAGGAGAACATTTGCAAGACTACGTTCAGGACCAAGTATGGGCACTATGAATTTGTTGTTGTTCCATTTGGATTAACTAATGCTCTATATATATTCATGTGCTTGGTGAATAGTGTGTTGTGCCCATATTTGGATAAGTTGGTTATTGTGTCCATTGATGATATACTAGTATATTCTAAAAATGAGGAAGAGCATGTCGAACATTTAGCAACAGTGTTAAGGTTGTTGAGAGAGAATCTGTTGTATGCTAAGGTTAGCAAGTGTAGTTTCTTTCAGATTGAGATACATTACTTATGGAATGTTGTCTCAAACGAGGGCATTGCAGTAGATCCATAGAAGATAAGGGCCATCATGGAGTGGGTAGCTCCTAAGAATGTGGATGAGTTGACATCCTTCATGGGTTTGGCAGGATACTACAGGAGGTTCATCAGGAACTTCTCACAAATTGCTTATCCTATCACATCATTAAAGAGGAAAGGTAATAACTTCGAATGGACAGAGAAGTGTGAGGCTAGTTTTGAGTAGCTCAAGCAGTTGTTGACACATGCACCAATGTTAAAGATTGCAAATCGAGACAAAGAGTTTGTAGTATGCATAGATTCTTTCAAGAGAGAAGTTGGTGGAGTTCTTATGCATGATGGACAGGTGGTATGTTATGAGTCCTGGAAACTAAATGAACATGAATGAAACTACCCCACACATGATTTGGAGTTAGCAGCAATCATACATGCATTGAAGATGTGGAGACAATGTCTTCTTGGAAAAAGGTTTGTATTTATGAGTGATCACATTGGGTTGAGGTATTTGTTTGACCAGCCGAATCTGAATGCCATGCAAGCTAGATGGTTGGCCACGATCAACGAGTTTGATTTCAAGATCAGGTACATCAAAGGTAAAGAGAACAGTGTGGCAAATGTTCTCACTAGGTGGATACAAGTAAATCACTTAGCAGCTATGAGATCCTATGGGACAGACTTATAGGATAGGCTATTGCGAGCAGGTTAGTAGGATGTCAGGTATATGGAGATTGTGCACAGGTTGCAACAGGATGCTGGTACAAGTGTAGGTACAAGTACAGGTAGTGGTATATGTACAGGTACAGGTGCAGGTGCATAAGCATGGATTATTGTCTTACAATAGATGGGTTGGTCAGGTTCCGAGACAGGATATATGTACTGGATAACAGTGAGCTCAAGAAGGTGATCTTGAGGGAGTTTCATTACGAAACTTTATTAAGGTCACCTACGTTATCAAAAGATATTAATTGCAGTGAAGAGATTTTATTATTGGCTGAATCTGAAGAGGGATGTAGAGGATTTTGTGGCTGGATGTTTCGATTGTCAGTGAGTGAAAGAAAAATGTAAACATCTAGGTCGATTGTTACAGCAGATTGAAATTCCAGAGTGGAAATGGGAAGTCATTTCCATGGACTTCATCATAGGGTTTCCAAAGACAGTGAAACAGCATGATTCCATTATGGTTATTGTGGACAAGTTGACAAAGGTTGCACATTTCAGTCCGGTGAAGTCTACATTCTCAGTTAGCAATGTACCATAGGTATTCATCTGATATGTGGCCAGATTACATGGTGTTCCGAAGAAGATTGTGTCAAACATGGATGCGAAGTTCACTTCCAAGCTTTTGGAGTTATTTACAGGTTTGGGCACAGAGTTGGCCTTCAGTATGACTTATCATCCATAGACATATGGATAGATAGAGAGGGTCAACAGGATATTGGACGACATGTTAAGGATGTATGCGATGCATCAGAAACAAAAGTGGGAAGAGTACCTTTCATTGGTAGACTTCGCATACAACAATGGGTATCAAGAATCTTTGAGAATGAGTCATTTTGAGGCATTATATGGGTGGAGTTGCAACACTCCCATCAAATGGAGTGATCCAGTTAAGAGGGTATTGATTGGACCAGATATGTTGGCAGACATGGAACAGGACATGTAGGTTATAAAGAGGAATCTAAAGGCAACACATTCTAGGTAGAAGAGCTATGCATATCAGAACAAGTTGTTCAAGGAGTTTCTAGGTTGGGGAACAAGTGTACTTGCACATCAAATTGAAGAAGAGCTCCTTGCAGATTGAATCATGTGCCAAGATGGAACCACGTTTTGTGTACCCTTCAGTATCATTGAGAGGATTGGGCCAGTATCCTATCAACTTGCACTGCTTCCAACAGTGAAATTCCATGATGTATTCCATGTATCTTTGCTTAAGAAGTATGTTAAGGAAGTTGATCATGTGATTGACTGGTTTGTATTGCAAGTTCAACCAGATGGAGAATTTCAGTCAAAGCCTCGGTGTATATTGCATAAAAATGTGCTCATGCTTCGGAACAGAGCAATTAAGGTGTAATGGAAGCACTTTGGGCCCGATGAATCTACATGGGAGATGGCAGATCAAATGTGGGTTATGTATCCTTCCTTGTTTGCGGGTTGAGCCAAAGAAGTTTTGGCTTGGTATTTTGGTATATGCCTTGGTATATGTTTTGGTAAATGTTTTGATGATGTTGGTTTACGTACATATGTATATGGATGTAAATACCACCACGAGTTGTGTTATAAAACTCCACTATGTAGTATGTTGTTATGATGTCATGTTATTATGTTGCTATGTTGGTTTGTTTTTCAGCATGGTGATCATTGTAAATATTGCATCGAGCTAAGTTATAAAGCTCCATCGATAGTATATATTTTTCTACAACAGTTTTGTGGTTATAGGTGTTGTTGAACACAAAGGATGGTGTTCCCACAAGGGGGAGGGTTTTGTAAAAGACCTAGTGAAAATTCCATGTAATAAAAGTAAATAAAGGCAAAATAATAACCACGGATGATGGGACAAATATTCCAAGCTGAAAGTTGGGAAGAATCCTAGTGATGGGGATCACTTGTGATTGTTTATGGCTAAGGAAAGTGGAAAAGACAATGGCTAAGGCTTTGGAAAGAAAAAATGGCATTTTTGGCACAATTATTTGTGAAAATAATGGAAATCAGGAGAAAGGGGAGGTGTAAGGTCACAGGTTGCTTGTGAGGAGGAAAATGAAGGAAAATAATGGAAAATGAAGAAAATAGAGGCCTCGTTCATAAAAAGGCTTCTAAGGATCAGTTGGTAACCTTTTGTCAGTTCATTTTTGGCGCTCTCTCATTATTCTCTCTCTCTCACTCACTCTTGGAGATGATTTTTCTTGGAGCACTCTTGGTGGGTGGGCATACTTGGATTTTTGGAGCAAGAATGCAAAGGAAAAGTAGGAAAGCACAAGAAGGCATCGGGATCAGCATCTACATCATATTTTCTTGTAGGTACTGAGTTGTGTGTATGTTTCCTTCACTAGCTTTGGCATGCATGGTACATGCATGTGGTTTTTTGGTTGTGATCTGTCATTGGCATGGAGGATTGCCTGAATTGATAGTGGAGTGCCTAGTCTTTCCATTTCTTAGATAGCCATGGTGATTGTGGTTTTATTTTCATTGTTTTTTTTTTGTTGGTTATCATGTTTCCTTAGCTTGGGTTGAGTTATTAGTTCCTGGAAGCCCTGGTTAGACAAACGTTGTGGAAGCCCTGTAATAGCTTGGGCTGAATAACTAGTCCTAGAAGCCCTGGTTGGATAAATGCTTTGGAAGCTCTTAGTGGGTTGAGTTATTAAACATGGAAGCCTTGGTTTGACAAATTATCTAGAAGCTTGGTGGCAGTTGTGGGTTGAGCTACTAGTCATGGAAGCCTTGGTTGGAACAAACACTCTTGAACGCTTGGATGGAGATCAATCTGATGATGGTTTTGTGATGTTTAGTCATGAGGTGGAATCGCTGCTTGATGGGTTGAGGTGGATGGTCTCTAGAAGCCCTAGATAAGTTTTGATTGATGTGTTCTATTAGATACCACATTCATTATTGGAATATGGGACAGGGGTGAATGGCTAAAGAGACATTTGGCTTAGCTATTCTATAGGTGGGTGGAACGTGGAAGTCCCATCCCGAGTTTGGATTTTTTATCATTAACGAAAGGTTATTTCACCTTGTATTTCTATGAGAATTTTGATGGATTATATGTGGTCTATATGGCAGTACCTTCATGAGTATTTTTTCTACTATTATGTTGGTTATGTATGTGTTTTATGACAGTAGCCATGTATGGCTTTCATCGTGTTTTTACTTGTAATTGAATGCTCAATGTATCTATGACTTAATGGATGGAATGGAAATTGATGTATTGAGGTGTCAATGGTTCTTAGCGAATCTCAGCTAAGTATGAGACCCCTATGCTTAGAATTGTTAATTACACCTATAGGCTACACATTTGCAATATGTTTGACGAAATGTTTGTCGTGGCTAGTAGGTGTAAGGACTTTGGACACCACATATCTCCACAATGGTATGATATTGTCCACTTTGGGCCTAAGCCCTCATGGATTTGCTTTTGGACTTACCCCAAAAGGCCTCATAACAATGGAGATATTTGTCCATCCTTAT
>APFE031217797.1:63630-87894 GCA_000404065.3 Pinus taeda
AAGATATGGTGGATTCATTTCTTCTTTCTTGATGTGATCTTTCACTTCTTGAACCTTTTTCTTCTTGATATGTCCTTCTATCTTGAGAGTTTGAGGAGTGGTAATTCTTGCCAATGCTTTACAAGATATGGTCAGATTCATTTCTTCTTTCTCTGGGGTTGGGTCCTAGCGCATATCCTCTTCATTTGATGTTTCTTGATCATTTTCTTCCTCATCTTCATACTCTATGTAAAATAATTTCTTCTCAGCACACTTATGACCTTTAGTGCATTTTATATCACAATTGTAACAAAGCCATTTTTTTCTTTTTTCTTCCAATTGTTGTGGTGTAATCCTTGTAGGTTGTGGAAGGCTAGGAGAAACAACACTTCCATTATTATAGTTGTGAGGCATAGACTTCTTTGTTGCCATAATTTTACTTTCCACTTTGTAACAAAGCCCTTTTTCTCTTTTTTCTTCCAATTGTTGTGGCGTTGCTCTAAAGAAGGTTTTGCTCTTTATATTCTCATAATGTGCTATAATTTCCTCCGTGAAAATTGACCACATAACAAGTTGTTTACGAGAACAAAGCCCTTTATACCATAAAAATTGATCTTGTTCTAAATATGAAGATGCAATACATACCTTTTGTAATAGTGGTACACCATGTAGATCAAAATATTTCACCATATTTATTATCCAATTTACTGGATCCTTGCCATCAAACTTCCTCATCTTGCTTTTTCTTGATTTTAGGAGCTCGATCTTGAAATGACTATAACTTTGTAATTTAGGTTCTTCCAGATCTAAAATTGCGACCTATAGTAGCCCTCTGTGTCCTCTTTACAATGCCACCAGTCTTATCAAATTTAGATTCTCCAAGAAAGAGTTATGAACAATCTTCCAACATGACCTGATTATATACCTTTTCATAAGAGTGAACTTGTATGAAGTGCCACGTGTCACTATTTTGACCTTCGGACCTAAAAAATGTATACAGGAAACTACAGTTTGTCCTCTTTCTACAACCTCTTACGAAATTTTAATCTGATGCTCAAAACAAAAGTTATGATGATTTTCCCCAGCTCACCTATTTGGATTGTAATTCAGTAGTCTGCAAAAAGGCCAACTTCCTCAGATAATATCTCTGCAAATATAGTGCGAAAAGCTCTGAAATTTGGACCCAAGGTTCAGTGCAATTTCGTCTCAAATGGGTTTTTGTTTCGCTTCTGAAACGTCACAGAAAAAAGTTATGGCGAAAATGCCACGATGACCTATTTGGAGCAGCGAAACCGTATAATCCAAAGCTTTGATACAAAATGTTATGAAACCAGCTCACAAAAAGATAGAAAAGATAGATCAATGCCTTAGAATTTAGCGTCTTTTTGGGGGAAACCTCCTTTACATTACACAAATGAAAAATTCTTAGATGATACAAATGAAAGACCTCCTTTCTATATATAGGAGTCTAAGGGGTCATAATATAATCAAAGCTGACATAACAATAATAATGTAAGGGCACAATAATAACAATAGTGGGCTTATATGGGGCACAATAATAACAATATGGGGACTACATGGTACAACAATATAATAAGGGGTTGTACTAATAACAATAAGGGGTTACACTAGTAGTATAGGGGCCTAACACAAAGGAATATGAGAAAAAAAAAACTCGCAACACCATGGCTATCCAGGAAATGGCAAGGCTAGGAAAAACCATTTTCCATCCAGGCAATCCTCCATGCCAATGACAAATCATAACCAAATAACCACTTTCATATGCAATGCATGCCAAAACTACCAAGGAAATAATACATGAAACTTAGTACCTTCAAGCAAAACCCGTATAACTTGCTAATCCCAATGTCCTCTTGTGCTTTATTGCTTTTCCTTTGCCTTCTTTCTCCAAATCCCAAGTATCCCAAACTCCTCCATAGTGCTCCAAGAAAAATTTAAGCGTCCAAGAGTATGAGAGTGAATAGAATGAGGGTGCCAAAGACTGAACTGACAAAAGCCTGTGAATTGATCCTCATAAGCCTTTTTATCATTGAGGCCTATATTTTCTTCATTTTCCTTCAATTTCCCTCTCATGCAAACATGTGACCTTTCACCTTCCTTTTCTCTTATTTTCCTTATTTTCATAAATAAATGTCATTTAATGCCTCTTTCCTTTTCAAATTCCTTTGTCAATACCTTTTCCAATTTTCTTATCCATTAGTTAATCACAAGTGATCCTCGTCACTATGTTTTTTCCCAACATTCAGCTTGGAATACGTGCCCCATAACCTTGGTTATTATTTTTCCTTTATTAACTTTATTAAATGGATTTTTGACCAAGGAACATCATCCTCGGTGTTCATTGACACCTACAACTAGCAAGACTGCTAAAAAGAAGAACATACTACCCACGGAGCTTTATAAATTAGCTCGATGCAGTATTTACAATAATCAACATGCTGAAAAGAAAACCATCATGATAAACATAACAACATGACAACCATAACGACATAACAACCATACCGCTTATTGGAGCTTTATAATACAATTCATGGCGGTATTTACATTCATATACATATATACATATACCAAAAAACCACACCAAAACATATGCCAAAAACATTCGCTCAACCAATGAATAGAGAAGGATACATAGACCACATCTAATCTGTTATCTCCCATGTAGCTTCATCAGGCCCAAAGTTCTTCATCTGCACTTTAACCTGCTCGATTGCTCAATTCCAGAGCGTTAGCATCTTTCTCTGCAAAATTCACTATGGTTCTGCTGCAATTCTCCTTCTAGCTCCACCTGCAATACAGACCAGTCAATCACATGATCAACATATTTAACATACTTCTTAATAAATAACACGTGGAAAACATCATGGACTTTCACTCAGAGGTAGTGCAAGTCAATAGGCTATTGGTCCAATCCTTTCAAGGATCTTGAAAGGTTCGTAAAACTAAGGTTCCAAGTTGGCACGGGATCTAATCCTCAAGGAGCTCTTCTTGGGCTTGATTCGTAAGTACACATGTTCTCCAACCTGAAACTCTCTTAGCAACTTGTTCTGATTTGCATAACTTTTCTATCTATCTTGTGTTGCCTTTAGATTCTTCTTAATTACCTACATTTCATGTTCCATTTCTACCAAAATATCTAGTTCAATCAACACCATGTTCATTGGATTACTCCAACTAATGGGAGTATTACAACTTCACCCATACAATGCCTCAAACGGACTCATCCTCAAGGATTCTTGATACCCATTATTGTAAGCGAACTCAACCATTGGAAGATACTCTTCCCACTTCCGCAGCTGATGCATCACATACATCCTTAAAATATCCTCCAATATCATGTTGACCGTCTTTGTCTGTCCATCTATGGATGATAAGTTATGTTGAAGGCCAACTCTATACCCAAACCTACAAATAACTCTTTCCAAAATCTAGAAGTGAACTTGGCATCCTTGTCTGACACAATTTTCGTCAGTACACCATGCAATCTCACCGAATCCGAGACGAAGACTTGTTCTACATCATAAGTTGAATATGTACACTTTACTGGAATGAAGTGCACTACCTTTGTCAACCTGTCAACCACGACCATGATAGAATCATGTTGTCTAGATGTCCTCAACAAACCTGTAATGAAATCCACTGAGATGACCTCCCACTTTCACTATGGAATCGAAATAGGCTGAAGTAATCCACCTAGATTCTTACACTCTACTTTAACCTTATCACAATCCAAGCATCTAGCCACAAACTTTGCCACTTCCCTCTTCATATTTGTCCAATAATAAAAATTCTTCACTATTGTCAACATATTTTGATATCATGGGTGACTTGAATATGGCTTAGCATGAAATTACCTCAAGATAAGCTTCTTGAGCTCATTTTTATCTGGCACATAGATCCTATCTTAAGTTCAACGAATCCATCTATTGTGAAACGATAGTCCACCACCTGATACTATACCCTCTTGTAACCTATGCATAATCTCCATGTACCTGTCATCATCCTGACCTACTTAGAAGATCCAATCCTATAAATATGTTCCATAGGAGCTCATAACTACTATATGATTCACCTATATCCTCGTGCTAAGAGCATCTGCAGCCCTGTTCTCTTTACCTTTAATGTACCTGATCTCAAATTCGAACTCTCCAATCGTGGCCAACCATCTAGCTTGTCTGGCATTCAAATTCGGTTGGTCAAATAAATACCTCAATCCACTATGATCACTCATTAAGATGAATCGCTTACCAAGAAGATAGTGCCTCCACATATTCAAAGCATGGATGATCGTTTCCAACTCAAGATCACGTGTCAGATAATTCTACTCATGTTCATACATTTTCCTTGATTCATAGCATATTACATATCCTTCCTGCATAAGAACTCCACCAAGTCCTCTCTTGCAAGCATATGTACATACCACAAATTGTTTGTCTGATTCTGCAATCTTTAACACTAGAGTATTTGTCAACAATTGCTTAAACTACTCAAAACTTGTTGCACATTCCTCTGTCCATTCAAACTTCTTACCTTTCCTTTGCAACGATGTAATTAGATAAGAAATTTAAGAAATTTCTTGATGAACCTCCTATAATAACCAGCTAACCCCATGAACGATCTTACCTCATCCACATTTCTAGGAGCTTCCCATTCCATGATAGCCCTTATCTTCTCTGAATCCACTATTATGTCTTCCTTTCAAACCAAATTCCCCAAGTAATGTACCTTTGTCTTAAAGAAACTGCATTTGCTAAGCTTAGCATACAACTAATGCTCTTTCAGTAATATCAACATCATTGCTAATATATCGACATGTTCTTCCTCATTCTTAGAATATATAAATATATCATGAATGAAAACAATAACAAACTTGTCCAGATAAGGATGCAATACACTAATCATCAAGCACATAAAAGTAGTTGGACCATTAGTCAAACCGAAAGGAACTACAACAAACTCATAATGTTCATACTTGGTTTAGAAAGTAGTGTTGTGGATGTCCTCTTCTTTAATGTGTACCTAATAATATCCTAATCTCATATCAATCTTTGAGCATGTCGTTTCTCCCTTCAACTGATCAAACAAGTCATAAATCCTCGGCAATGGATACATGTTCTTGATGGTCACCTTGTACAACTGCATGTAATCAATGCATAATATGAGAGTACCATCCTTCTTCTTCACAAACAATAGTGGTGCACCCCAAGGTGACATGCTTGGCCTAATGTGCTCATCTTCAATTGAAACTTCAACTCCACCAACTCTGGTGTTCTCATCTTGTAAGGTGCCATTGATGTCAGTGTTGCCCCTTGTACCAACTCAATAGAAAATTCCACTTCCTTGTGAGGTGGAAAAATTGAAATATCCATGGGAAATACATCCTAAAACCAATGTAAGATCGGGTACCTTCTCAAGGCATATGCATCCTCAACTTCCTTACCTTTGTCACTGGAAATATGCATTGTGAATAGCATACACCCTTTCCTGTGATTGTGTGTTCCTGCATAATTGTCACCATTCTAATTGATGTTGCATTCTTCTTACCCTTCAAAACTCTTTGTCCTACATTTTCATCCAAGCACTTAATAGTTTTTTCATAACAGTCCATCTTAGACCTATGATTATACAATCAGTCCATATCCAAAAGCATACTATATGACCCCAATGAAATACATTCAAATGTGTTGATATAGGCATACCATTCAACTCAAATGCATAAGCTCTTACCCAGTGATGAACTCTCTTCTTTGTACCTATAGCCAACTACGTTAACCAATATTCTGCATGCACTTCTTTATCCAAACCACACTTATCCACTAGTTCAGGATTAACATAACTATAATTAAATCTAGGTTCAATTAAAATAGAAAAAAATTGATCATAAATCTTATTGTCCATATCGATAATAGATGTCTAGTGATATGCCTGCCTGTTATCCAACGGTGCATAGATCCAAGGAATACTTTGTCCAACATCCCCCACTGTCTACGCCTCCTTGGAACTATAGATCTATGGTCTACCACCCTAATGTTGTGTAAAATATCTCCTGCAATGCTCTCCTCCACAAGTCCAACACCGTACGGGATTCCTATCATCACCCTGGTTCTACTCAAATTGAAATCCCTTTCCTCTGTCAGATGCATTGAAATTCATAACAATGCTTTAGTTTCTAGATGGCCTCCTCCAATGATTTGGGCTGATCATATTCAATCTTGTCCTTGAATGCTACCAAAAATCCACTAATGAATCACTATATCTTGTCCTTATCCTCCTTGAGGTAAGGCACATACCTCAATAAGTCTAATAATATGCTAGTGTACTCCTCATCGGTCATAAATCCCATCTTCAGGTCATAAAATTATTATTTTTTGTCATCATAGTATCTCTTTGATAGATACTTCTTCCTGTATAGTCTTTCAAACTCATTCCAAGTCAAATCTTTTTCATGAATTCCTCTGAAGTTATTTACATCTTCCCACCAAATGTTTGCTATTACCTTTAAGACTGAATGTATCTATTATGGCCTTCATGTTCCCTGAGTAATCATGCAACCTAAAGAACTTGTTCATTCCAAGAAACCATGCTTTGGCATCCCGATACTTCTTCATTTCCCCATAAAATGTAGGTGTCTTTTCTTTCTTGAACTCATCTGGCAAATATCCCCTATCACTCCTCCTATAAGGATGATAACAACGATGATCATGATACCTATCAGAACCAGAACTAGAATAGTACATGTGTCCATCACCTCTCCTATTTGGAGTGTCCAAGAACTTGTCATCTCTACCTGGCCTGTCCCCACTATGGGATCTACTATCATATTCCCCATTCTCCCTATCCTTCTATCCATGGTTGATCTGAATTGGTCCTTGTCTCTACAATTCTAACAAACTTTGAAGAATTACCGCATGGATTTTTTCTTGTTTCTCCTGTGCCTACATGATTCAATCATTATCTGCTTTGCAACTCCTTATTTCTTCCTTCAAAATTCTCAATGTTTCTACTATGTCAAAAGAGTTCCCAACACCATGCTACTCATCTGATCCATAAGGAGAGTCTCATGAATTGTAGTCTACTATCCTGATAGTCATATTTGATCTTTTCTTCCTACAAGGTATATCATGTCAGCTAAACCAAATCATAAACAAACCAACATACCTCATTTTAGTTTAGGGAAGTATATCTCATCTACAAGACCAACCAGATTAGCACAATACATATAAAAACAAAATCATATCCACATTTAATCATTATTTCAACCATTATCTAGTCTTCAAT
Organism: Pinus taeda; assembly: GCA_000404065.3. Taxonomy (NCBI): domain Eukaryota; kingdom Viridiplantae; phylum Streptophyta; class Pinopsida; order Pinales; family Pinaceae; genus Pinus; species Pinus taeda. Next base: position 70,909 of record APFE031217797.1, read on the forward strand.
GCATGACCATACCATCCACATACTATGACCTCGTGCATGACAACTACAACCATGTCAATGTATGCACAACAATATATAAGCACTGACATGCATAACCAATGCATAACCGACATACACTCATGACAACCACATTCAACAACGACACCTTCAACTTTCACATGACGACACCACTGCAACTATGACCAACACCATGCATATGCAACAAGCACATAGACCATAAGCATAAGAAACACTTTTGTAATCGACATGAATGCACGACCAATACACACTGCCCATCGAGTCCAAGGGGTGAACCATGCTCCACTCTGTAACACCCTCCTCCCACATTTACCCAAGTTAACTGGTTTACTGGGGTAAACATGTGATGAGAGGCTACTATGATCTGATTCAAATCCCCATGTACATTTAAGGAAATGGAATCGAAAAAACACAACCGATATGACCTTCTACACGTGCTACAGAACCTTCAGGAGCCAATCAACCCTTCCAGGTGACCAACCCTTGAGGTAACTTGACATTTTAATGGCCTAGAGCCTTAGTCACTCCCATGACATGGGAATGCATTCAACTAGGACCCTCCAGTCACTCCCACAACAAGGGCATGCCAGCAACTGGGGATTTTTTCAGCTAGTTCTGAGCCTGCTACCCCGGATTTTGTGCCACTTTTTCAAGGCCAGGACTCAGGCTACTACCCATAACTTCATGAAACTTAAAAAAATTAAAAGTAACATCAGAACAATGATACTAATGAAAATACTTGATTGGACCCCTACTATCCATGACAGGAATTTTGTCAAACATGTCATAAATATGCATTCTATAGGTCATAACAATAGATTTGCACATTGGGGTCTCATACTTATCTGAGAATCGCTAAGAAGCATTGATGCCTTATCACATTAGTTACATTATCATCTATTAGGTAATATATTCATTTTTCATTCATTTACAAATCAAAACATGATGAGATCCATACATCATCATTGTCATAAGACATATTCATAATCAACATATAACCAACAGAAATAACAAGGATATGATAGCCATAAAAACCACATATGAGCCAATATATTTAGACATAAAATACCAAGGAGAAGGAGCTCTTATTAATGAGTGAAAAATTAAACCAGGTATGGGACTTTCATGAACCACACTACCATAGATTGGGATAAACCAAACCTCTCTTTCATCCAATCACCCTCGTGTATATTCCAAGCATGAATGTGAGATCTCATGAAACAAATCCAACAAAACCAAACCAGGGCTTCCAGATATCAAACCACCTCAAACCTCAACCAATGATTCAACCTCACGGTTGGACATCACTAACCATCACCCGATTGGTCTCCACCCAAGCTGTCTAGGGCTCTAGAGCGTTTGTTCTAACCAAGGCTTCCATGGTTAGTAACTCAACCCACAATTGTTGTCGGGCTCCAGAGTGTTTGTCCAACCAAGGCTCCAAGGCTAGTAACTCAACCCACCAAGGGCTCCAGAGCATTTTCCAACCAAGTCTCTAGGAATAGTAACTCAACCAAAGCTGTTACAGGGCTTCCAGAGCATTTGTCCAACCAAGGCTTCAAGAACTAATAACTCAACCCATGGCCAAAGGAATACAAGAACCAACCAGAAAACAAAAGTAAAACCCACAACACCATGGTTATCCAGGAAATGGAAAGGATGGGCAAAAAACATTGTCCATCCAGGCAATCCTCCATGCCAATGACATATCATAGCCAAATAACCACATGCATATTCCATGCATTCCAAAACTAGCAAGGAAATCAGACACGCAACTTAGTACTTGCAAGAAAAACCCATTTTAGTTGTTGATATTGATGTCCTCTTGTGCTTTCCTGCTTTTCCTTTGCCTTCTTTCTCCAAATCCCAAGTATGTCACACTCCTCCAAGAGTGCTACAAGAAAACTCTAAGTGTCCAAGAGCATGAGAGAGAATATAATGAAAGTGTGAAAGACTAAACTGGAAAAAGCCTGTGAACTGATCCTCATAAGCCTTTTTATCATTGCAACCTCTATTTTCTTCAGTTTCCTTCATTTTTCCTTCAATTTCACTCTCATGCAAACTTGTGACCTTTCACATTCCTTTTCTCTTATTTTCCTTTGTTTTCATAAATAAATGCCAATTAATTCCTCTTTCCTTTTCAAATGCCTTTGCCAATTTCCTTAGCCATTAATTAATCACAAGTGATCCCCTACATGTCCCATGACCTTGGTTATTATTTTGCCTTTATTAACTTTATTACATGGATTTTTGACCAGGGTTTTTACACTAAATTTTCAAAGGCAAAGAGGCAACAATTGATATTTAATAAAGTAAAATATGAGAAAAGGAAGGTGAAGAGACACAAATTTGCATGCAATGGGGAATTAGAGGGAAAATGAAGAAAACGGAGACATCAATGATAAAAAGGCACCTGAGAATTAGTTGACATCTTTTGCCCATATTTGGAGTAGGTGTAGCAAAGGAAAGAGAAAAAGCATGTGGACAAGCAAGCAAGGGAAGGAAAAGTACAAGAAGAGAACAAGCACTTAGACAAGCAAGCACAAGAAGGAAAAGGAAAAGCAAGGAGAAGGTTGGATTAACAGCTTCAGCAGGAAGATTTTGCATGTAACAGATTGAATGTGTGATTTCCTAGTTGAGGTGTGAATGCATGGTACGTGCATTTGTTTATTTGTCTCATTTGTTGTTATTGGCATGAATTTTGTTGGGTTTAACAGTGGTTTCATCCTTTCCTTTTCATTTCCTAGATAGCCTTGTTGTGATGGCATTCATTCTTGTTTGAACTTTGGATTGTCGAAAGGCTTTGGATCTAGATAAGGTGGTCTCAGGAAAATTCCCAATGGTTGGGGGTGGAGATGGTTTTCTCCATGAAGCCCTTGACAGATGGGTGAAGGTAGGAAAATTCCTCAAGGTATGATGAATAAATTCTGAGGCATCCAAGATCGGTTTGGTTTTGTGATCTCAACACCGATTTAGGTGAGATCATGGTCAGTTGAGGGTGGAGGTGGTTTAAAATATGGAGTCCTTAGTTGATTATGTATTGTTTTATCCCATGAGATCCCACATTCATGCTTGGAATATGGTGCAGGGTGATTGGATGAACGAAATATTTGGTTCAGTTTAATCTACGGTCAAGTGGTACATGGAAGTCCTTGACTTGGCTGACTTTCACATATGTTAATAAGATTTATTTTCCTATTGTTATCTATGAGCACTTCTACTTTTTATTATGTTTATTTGATGGTTGATTTGTCATGGTTAATATTCTCGTTATATGTTGGTTATAAACATGGTTATTTGATGTTATATAGTTATAGCTCTTGTCCATGATTTGATAAGTATTTGAATGGTTAATGAATGCATGGTCTAACAAGTGTTGTTGCAGTTGCTTGAAAGGGCATTAGACCTTCTCAATGATTTTCAGATGAAGTTCAGAGATGTAAGATCAGATATGCATTCATGGCCTATAGTTTATATGTTTTTCATATGTTTGATGGAATGTCTATGATGGCTAGGCATGGTTAGGTCAACTTCTTGTTCAAGTTATGAATTATTAGAATTTTTTGCATCTTATTTATGCTTTTGGAAAGTTACAGGAAGTTTTGGGCAGTGGTCTGGAGACTAGCTTAAAAAATGGCTCAGATCCTGAAACCACAGGCACAAAATTGGAGTTGTTGGGCCTTAACCATGTGGAGACAAGCCTGTGAGTTTGATTATAGCCTCATAATAACATGGAAGCAGTTTCAAGGGTGTGCTTGTGGGTCTAGGTCAATGAAAAAAGGTTCCAGCTCAGGGATTGGTAACCTGGGGTGGTTGTTTAGCTTCTAATTGGTCTGTAGCCCCTAAGGAAGCTTAAAATGGTTTCAGTTTGTAGGCTCCACTTCCTTAACTAGAACTTGGAGGTCAGGTCATGTCATAGTAGCACTCAACTTCAAATTTACCCAAAGGGCTTGTAAAAGTAGGTAAATGTGGGGAGTGGCATGTTACAATACTGATGGGTCTCATGTGCTAAACTAGGGTCAATTTCTGAGCATTAATTCAGATCTCTGTGGAGTATCTTCAACCTCAAACATATATCCTATTTCAGTTATGTTATGGCTTGATTTCACCTCCTATCTAGCATGTGGTATGAACCATAACTTTTGTTCAAACTTCGGCCCTCAATTTCAGAGCCCTGTGCATATTTTGGTGATCTAAACCCTTCATTGTTTGACTATGTAGTAGAGTTATTCGACCTATTCAATGAGCTAAGGTGAATTGATTTTTGAATTCTTGTCGACCTAACAATGATTAGGGTTTCAAAGGATGAAAGAATTGTGCACTTTGCAGATAGTTGGTTATATGTGGGTAATCAAGATATGATCCAAGTAATTTGTTCACATTCATTTGCTTCATATTCGTGGTAGGTTCTAGAACGAATTTGTAAGGATATTTGCAGCTCCCATTAATATCAAAAGGCATCAGTTGAGGATTTTTGTGTGCATCTAAAGACATGAGTGGTTACAGACCTGAGGCATATATTGAGTATCTGGGTTTGTTTTGAACCACAAGTTTGTGATTTTTTTCATTGAAGTATTATCACTGCCTTCAAACACATAGCTCTTGATTGGATTTATCTTGCCTCATCACTGAATTTAGTAGCGAGGGTATTTTGATGAGGATTTGACATAATTGCCTCATATGATATGTTGATAATTGATCATGTTTAGAGAGCTTTGGGATATGGCACAAATCATGCTAAATTGAAGGAACAAGCATTGGGTATTGATGTTTTGTAAGGGGTTACATCTTGAGGACGTTACTCAGAATCCTGAGAAGAAGACCTCATCTACAATAGGGAATATTTGAGGCAATCAGCTTGTAGTTAAGGACACAACTTGATATCAGTAGTAAGGAATCATTGGATCAACAAATCATAGGTATGAGAATTCTTACTCGGATTACTTGCCACATTAGTTTTCCAACAGTTAAAGAAGTATGGTGTTTTGTTATACATCTGAATTACATATCAACAGTAAGGACTTGATTCAATATCTTTGTAAGTGGGCCTTTATCCCTAGTACGAGAGCCCACAATTTTATGTCCATTTTACTGTCATATTTAGGGTGGTAGGGTGGTGTAAGGAAGGAGAATGAAGTCTCATTTAGGTTTTAGACTAAAAATACTTCAAGGTGGCAGGTTGGTGCTAAGGCAGGTTGATGCCTGCATAGGGCATTGAAGCATCCTTCCAGTAGGAGTTCTTAAATCTAAGGCACTGGAGCATCCTTCAAGTAGGAGTTGGTAAAGCCAGGGAGTTATATTATCCTTCCAGTTGGAGGTGGTAAATTGAACACTTTTCTAGAGTACTAGGGAGTTGGGGCTTCCCTTTCAATTGGAGATGAATCATAAGTTTGTACTCATAAAATATTAGAGAATAACTTAGTGGTTTTTCTCCCGGAAGGGTTTCCACCTAAAAACATCTTACTCATTGTTCTCTCGATGTGTTGATCATTTTTGTATATTATTAATGCTTGAAAATTTTCATAATTTACTAATTGATAAGAAATATTGATTCACCCCCCTCTCAGTATTTCCAACAGTAAAATGTGCTAAGGATGAGGTTGGAAAGAAAAAGGAAGCTAATGGGGGCTAAAAAATGATAAATCACTCATTTTCTTGTCATCATATCATTGGTAGAAGGATTTATTGAACAAAATGTGTGGTTGTAAAGTCCCTTGTAGCTACAAAAGAAGGGGAATGTGCAATCACAACCAAACAATAGTGTTAGAAAACAAATAAATATCATCAACTAAAGTGAACTCTGATGCATAAATAAAGGTTCCAAATAAACATTATAATCACTACTAATGATATCATATAATACTGAAAATGTTGTGCGAGAAAATATTGTTCAAAAACAAAATATTTAACCCTGCATAAAAGTAATACTCATCAATAAATTATAGAAATGAACAAGTGCATAATGAATAATGATACATCAAGGGTCTTGAGAACCTGGGGTGGGACCTAACTCGAGGAAGATCAATTCCCTAAAGGATAAATAGACTAAGAACTGGAACCAAAGTTGCATTTCAGTAATTGAATATTTGTTGATACATAGTGAAAAATTGCAAAACATGAAAACTGGACTTTCTACACTGCTATCCTCTTGATTATACTCATTGTTTTCTTCCTAATGGACTACTAAATCCCTATATTTATACAAAATGAATGATGGGTAGCCTCCTTGAAAGGAGGACTTATTTCCCTCCAAAATTCCTAGAAAACTGGATCATGCTCCCTGAGTGACCTCACAACTACAAGGAGGAGTGTTTATTGCTCCAAGCTAGCAAGGTTTGAACCTTCTGTAGTAGGGGATAGGTCCCATGAATCTCTCTGACTATATATCCTTTTAAACCATGCAAAATATTCTCAATATCATGCACAATAATCACATTAGGCACATAAAGCATAATAAATCTCTTTAACCTCCCTAAGAACTCATTTAAGCTAATAAAAAGTTATTAAGTGCCAAAAGGAAGCTCTAATACAACCCTATATACCTAGGAAATGTAATATGGGCCTTATGTTTTACCTAATTGGGAGGCCCATCAATAATTGAGACTGCACATGAAGGTTTCATTCGATCAAAGGTGGGAAAAAAGTTGTGGTAGTCATGAAATTTGAATTATCTAAGGCATACAATAAATTCAACTAGTTATTCTTGAGAGTAATGCTTCTTCAATATGGATTGGACCTTCAATCAGTAAACTAAATATTGGGGTGTTTTGGATTAGTTGATTTCATAATATTGATCAATGTCTCACCATCAGAAATTTTCAAGGCATCTATGGATATTAAGGAAGGGTGTCCCTAGGCACCCTTTTTGTTTCTAATAGTAGCATAATTTTAAGTATATTAGTCATCTCCATGTGAAATGGATTCATTAGAGGGATCAAAATTACAAGAAAAATTGTTATTTAACACCTATTGTTTGTTGATGACATTCTTCTTTTCTTTTTGGGTTTGGAGGCATTGGGGGGGAGCTTAAGGAAGATGAACTACCTCAAATTCATACTTGATTACTTTTTTAAATCAATAGGGATGAAATAAATTGAATAAATCTTGTATTTTTCTTAATGGTGATAAACTGAAGAGGCAGATTGCTCAATTTTTTCCAATGTATGTGAACCACCTTGATAATAGAGTGAATTGTTTTGGTTTTATTTTAAAACCTAAAAATTATACAAAGGGAGATAAACTATGGATGATCAAAAGAGGATAGAATCAATTGTTGGTGTCATAGATGGTTGTCTAAGGGTGTGTTGTCGTTTCTACGACACCCTCAAAAATTTCACTACATATAAATTTTGGAGACTACTCAACTGCCACATCAAGAGTCGCCATGGTCTTCAAGTGTCATGTTAAGGCGTTCTATGTGTTTCAAGTGTTCTTGATCATTATTAAGTGTTTTCACATTGATTAGAACATCCTTAGTACATTTCATGATCATGACATCTTTGTTTGTTGCAAAACGACACTTTTGGTCGCAGTTGCACACACTTTGTCCATTGTACTTTGGGAGTGTTTGTAAACTAGAATTTTAATGTCTATTTATCATTGTTTAATGTTGTCTAATTTTTATTGGTGATTTTGCATGTGTCACATATGATTTGATGTCTAAACTCATCAAGTCGTCCCCTTGTTCTATCTTCCACACTTAAGACAAATTTTGGTTGCAATGTGAACCTGTTAAGGATAAGAGAACAAAAGCACACTCTCAAGCCTTGAGTTAGAACCCTTCATCATTTGAAAGTGTGCCATGTTCCCTCAAAGAGTGTATAGTGCACTTTTAAGCATCTTTATGGTTCCTTGTTCCGAACTACACCTTAAGGAACCAAGTCTTCCCTTGAATGCACTCCTTTAACTCATAGAAGTTTTCCCTCCTTGAGCACATGAGCGCACTCTGAAGACCCAAAGCCTAACCCATTTAGCCTTCAAAAATGCTCCCTACGCCCTTTGTTTCCTTCTTGAGTACATGAGCTCACCGTGAAGCCCTAAAGTCTTTTTCTTCAACATTCATCTTAGCGCCATGTGCCCTCCTTCTTTCCCTTGAGCACACAATGCACTTGGGAAGCCCGAAGCCACATCCTTTGTCCTTCATACCTGCATCCTATGCCCTTCCTTGAGTTTCGCTTTCTCCTCCTGAGCACATCCCGAAGCCCCAAAGATTTATCTCCTCATCCCTTCAGCCTTTCAAAATGCACCCATGCACCCATAAGTTCTACTTGCCTCTCTCGAGCAGACTGCGAAGACATGAAATGAAAATATTCATGTAACATGTTAGAATATGATATTTTCATATTGTTGTCTGATTTCCATGAGTGATTTCATTTGCATATGTTTTAAGAACATCATGGAGAGGATGCATGAGGAAGATCAGGAAAATAGGGCAATCAAATGAAGCATTTGAGAACAAAGATGACTATGAAGTCTTGACGATCGAAGCACCCCTAAAGACTCCATGAGATCAAAGACCCTTTGGAAGGTGAAGACATCAATGATCAGAAGTCACATATAAGAGAAAAGACATGAGTGGTGTCCTTGTCACCAAAGGAAGTCCATGTCATTAATCACTATAAGTCCTAGTCATCTATAATAGTGAATTGTCATGTCTCATCACATGATGATGTGGAAGCTATGTTGTAATCAAGTAATTCTTGTAAAGAAAAATAAGTGGAATTCCAAGAGTTGTGTATGGACAAAATAGACATGTATAAAATTCCAAAGGACATCTAATTCTAAGTGTCATATGTAAATCTAAAAGTCATTTGGAAGTCCAAAGATCACTAGAAGTTAGAAATTCAAGAGTCATGAGGATATGAAAAGTCATGCCCCTAGTTATAAAAGGATACTCATTACTTAAGCAAAGGACTTTTAACCTTGGCTTCTCCCACAAGGCATTAGAAAGATAGAGTTAGTACTTTTGGGGAGCAAGTACTGGATCTAATGCTACACTATTGGAGCTAGTGATGTTCATTGTACTTATGTATCTTGGAACTTTTGCTTAATACTTGAAGTCATTTGGTCATCACATTTTCATGCATGGATTGTGAATGTTTTAAGACTATTATTGTAATGGTTATGATTCATGTTGGCTTTCACATGTACTAAAGTAATTGAACTATTTTGGTGAATTTGGTTCTTAACTTCTTGGAAATGTGTTGTAATGATTGTAATGGTGTCCCATCTATGTGAAATATTTCGCTTGATGTTAAACGAGTCTTTCTCATGTGTGTGTGTGTGTGTGTGTGTGTCCATTATATTAGTACTATGACTTCTCTTCTAGATGCTCACTTCCCCCCCTCTACAATGAAAGAACCTTGATACATCTACAATTGAACATTCGCAAGGCACGTTCTCTTACTCATTCAAAAAAACATGTGCACTTCTCTCTCAGGCTAATCGTTTAAGCCAAGGAATACCTTTAACTGAATGTTAGCTGGGTCATATTTCTGGATAGGAATCCTACACCAAACGATTTCAGGGCTAATTGGAACCTTATATCAGGGAGAGCCATTGTATGTTGGAAGTATCCAACACTGTCAACATTCTGGTGCTAAAACAAGGGAATCCAATTTTTTATGGTTGATAACTCTACACATCCCAACCATTCATCTTCTGGAAAAGGTAGTAATATTCTGAACACTATCCCAACCGCTATTCCCAAAGTAGGAGGGTATTCTCAACTGAGTCCAGAGTTGGCCTATGAGGTTATCTACAAACAACTTCTTGTGATTCAATCTATCACTTGTCGATTCTCGAAAGCTATCATTTTACTACCTATTTCTCATAATATTCCTCATCATACTAAGAAGAAAGAAATAACTCGCATTGGTGTGTTGGTTGCATTAGTGGAAGATTTGGTTTTCGCTACTCTTGAGAAGTTAGAAAAGTCTTCAGGAGACACAGTTCAGAAAGAGATGCTTCCACCCATTCACGAAGAGTATGAGGAAGATATTGTTCTTTCCGATGAAGAACAACCGAGAGATGATTGAGTTTAACAACAGTTTAGATAGTGAATGAGAAGACTCGTCAGACTCATAAAAGGAGGAGGAGGAAAGAGATAAATACATGGTTGATCATAAATTGGATTGGATGGACCAAGGGCCACTTTCTCTTCTGGATAACCTTTGTAGAATTCCTAGACATCTAGAAAAGTTGTTATCAAAGTTCGATCTTGATAAGAAGACTAAGGCAGAAGATCATATTGATGATTTTTACGTGCATTTACGGATGTTAGAGGTACAATATGATGATGTTTCTTGTAGGATTTTTAGTTTTACATTAGAAGGTAGAGCAACAACATGGTACCATATTTTTCTTATTAATTCAACCCATGGGTGGAGGGAGTTTAAGAAATTGTTTTTGTAGAAATTTTTCGATGACAAGACTCCCGCCGTGTTACTAAAAAAGCTCGAAAATAGTAAGATGAGGGGGAAGGGGAAAGTTAAGGACTTCAATCAAAGGTTTAACCGAATAATGAACAACTTTCCCCCATATATGTAGCCTCACAATTCAATTACTATTGATTTTGCCCACAAACATTTCCTCTTTTGTTAAATGAGTTGAAAATGAAACATTGGCTCTAAAATTTATAGAAGCAATCACCATGGAGAAATACTTGCGTGCCATTGGAGTTATTACAGATGATGATGAATCTAAAGACTATAAGGAGACTGGAAAGAAGTCTTATCCTTCTTCAAACAAGGCTAAAGAAAAGGGTTTCATGGATATTGACAACTTGACCATATATTTAAAATAACTCACCCATGAAGTCTCAAAATTAAAGAGAAGGTCAAGCAATACTTCTACTAGTAGCAAGCATCCCAAGTCTTTCCCCTTCAAAATGAATACAAACAACAACAACCACCCAGTTAAATCTACCCAGAGTTCGAATGTTGTGTTAGATATTGAAAGTATAGGCATGGATAACTATTATTCCTTCTATGAGGAATGTAATTTAGAGAGAACATGCCCACAATGGAATCACAATATGAATGCTTTGGTTGCACACATTGTTGATACCTTACTATGAGATGAGTAGTCTGAGCAGAGGGACGAAACAAATGAAATTGTAGCGGTTGAGGAAAGTATAGGTATTGGACATGTAGTTATGCTTTTGATTGTATTCTCAATGTTGACAAGAAGAGTGTTGAAGCACCATCTCAAAGTGAAGCCCCTACTCAGAAGTAGAATGATCGATATAATTTGAGGATCCATGGACCCATTTCTAAACAGAAGGTGACAAGACATAAATTGAAGGAGAAACTATTAAAAAATATCTCACCAATGATCAATATTGCTTAGAACACACAAAGTAAGTTTGGAAATGCTACTGCTTCTAAGAACACTTCCACCAGTAACAATGTAAACTTGGAAACGGGAATTATAAACTCAAAATGGGAACTCTGGCCAAAAAACCCCAAAAAAACATGAAAAACAATGCTAAAAATGAAAAGTGTGTATACAGGAAAGATGGTTTTTTTTAGGGCCAATTTTCAACATTTTTAAATAATGGCAGTAAAACAGAATTTTTTGTGCAAAAAATAGTTGTTTTTTAAGGAAAAAATACACTAACATTTTTGGTAGAATAACAATTTTTTTTCCTAGGTATAATTTCAACACTTTTTAGTAAGGACACTAAAGATAAAATAATGGGATCTGAAACACATTAAGATTCTATCAGTTTTCATCTATGTTGTTAAACATATAATAACATGACAATAAAGATCGTTAAAATTCTAATTGTTTTCAACCATAACATTAAAGATACAAAAGAAATTGGAAATTTTTCAACCATAAAATTAAAAAACCATGACATTATGAGAAAATTAGATGGCTAAATTAATCAAAATTTCATTACTTGTAGATTGAATTAAGCATACATTATATCTCTAAATTATTGTTGCATTCTAGATTTTCTAAACAATAAAATTCATCATAATTAAAACATATTATCCAACAAACATAAAAATGATTCATAACTTCATTTAACACCATATGGAAATCAAAATTTTTATTTCAAGATACGATGCAAACATCAGTTATATAAATTGTCTTAAACAACTATTCAAAATCACTCATATTTTCTTGCACGCCATCAGAAATCACATCTTCAGATGAATGACTGGATGCAGATGAAGATGTTCCATATTCTTTTATTTCATCAACTAGTACCCTGTCTAAGTCCACATGCATGCCCACCGTTTTAGGTTTGAAAATTCTTCTGGATCTATGACTGGTTTCAGCAGACTCCCATCTCAACATTTTTCCTTCTGGTAACAACCTCTTCAGAATCTCTATTGTCTTCAAGCGAAGAGTTCCTCTCTTTGTTAAATTGAAGTTATAAACAAGTATGTCAACATCCTCCAATTTTAAGAGGTCTATGCGGCAATGATTTATATTTGTACCCTTTATTTTTCTCTTTCCACCAATTTTTTTATCAACTACCATCTCTAGCTTATACACACCATTGAATGGGTGTGTATTTGTGGCATACAAATATACTTCAACAACTTCAACATCTTCATTTTTTGTAATGACCTTTATAACCTTAGCAACCCAGAATGGATAGCCATTGGGATCTCCATCTGCTAGCACTACGATCATACAACCCTTCTTAATATCCTGTACTGAACCCTTGTAAAGGTCTTCCATGGCTTCACATTGTATTCTAGAACCAATATACATTTCTCTTCCCTCTACCTGTGAAGAATTAATAATACCTTGAGGTTCTTGTCGTTCAACAATTTTTCTTTCCTCATGTTCATTTGACACATTTTGTGGCCAAATAAATGGAATTTTCAAAGGTATATCTTCATTTTTTGTTCTTGAAATAATATCACTTTGATTATTGAAAAAAGACTCCCACCAAATCAAATTAGCAATATCAAAGTACTCATATGTATATCTAATACATTTTTTAATTTCTTCTAGGCAATTAGAATAATTTATATCTCTATTCTATCTGTGTGCATTATGAACTTCAACAACTGATCCTAATAACAATATATTTTATGCAAATATTGGATGATCTAGAATGAACTTCAAAAATCCCAAACCTGATGACGGTGCCCATTCTGCAATAGTTGAATACTTCTTGCCCCATATTAGTGTTTTCCCATCAATTTTTTTGATACGAAATTAATGTTGGAAGCTAATGTAATTAATTTGTTCAATGCATTTCTCCTCACCATGCAATCCTAGAATAAATCTTCGCATGTCAACAGTTTCTTCCAACACATCAAAAGTAGGCTCTAGCATGTATGATTTCTTAATACATTCAAATAATGATGGCAAGCTCCCAACTTCCTTCCTCCTCAATGTGACTAAAAAACGACTGAACATTTGATCAATATGGTCATGAGTGCGCCCAACAAGAAGAAAACCAACCTTTACCTTTTGAAAATTTCTCAATTCAACAAGCATGTTTAGATATCCAAAAACAATCCGATTTTTGTTTTGACAACAAGTGTTGTCAAATTGTAGATACAAAACTTCACGAAGATTACCAGACTAATGAGAAATCACATCATGAATTATGTTTATTGTTAGATTTGCATCATTATGAATATTTGGAGCTGTGAAGTATACCCTTGGCAAATTTTTCCCATTGAAGACCATACAACCAACCAAGTGATACTGAATAAAATTTTCCTCCTGTAAATTTTTGGGCGTGCAAACAAAATGTGGTAGAAGTGTTTTCTTTTGGTCCATACCATCAATTATCAAACATAAATATTTATTTGGATTATCATAACATTTCTTTCAATGCTTGTACAACTTTTTCCTTTCACTTGTTTGTTGTTCGTGATGCTCTTGAAGTGCTTTGACAATGGAATCTACACAACATAAAATAAAGTCATTAAGAAATATGTTTTCATAGTTGATGATTATACAATTTTAAAAGGTAAAGTTATGAATTCTTACCTCTTTTTGATCCTTCACATTTATCCTTTTTTTATTTAAGAGAAGCACATGTATTACAAATCCCCATCCTTGTCTTCTTAGGAATACAGACATTGTTGAATTCTTTCTTCCATATCTTCACAAAATAATGATATGTAATAAATCAACCATGTCCCTCAGCACCTTCTGCAAATTCTTTGTATAAGTTGTAGATTTCTCGTCTTGAGAAATTATATGGAATATGTATTGTCTCTTTATTTGGCATACACTCTCAATGTTTTGAGAAGAAATCTTTCATCCATGACATTGCAGTGTTTGATAATGGCCCAAATTGTCATTTATGACGTACTTCTGAATAAAATGTGGGATCTTTTTCCAATTTTTCTTGGATTCTTGACAGATGAAAATTACCCATTGAATGAAACATTTTGAAAGCCTTTATACAGATAAATAAAGACCCAATATGATAATCATAACTTGATAATGTAGATTGCATGCCCCCCACTAAATATGAATTTTACATGCTTTTATTCATTGACAAATATCTCTTCGTTTTCTCTAATGCAAACTTGAAATCCATATGTTTCAAGCAATATTTTTGACAACATTCACTTGAAATGAGAGCGTTGATAGAACTTTTTCTCATCAGATATTCCACTCTACCCCTTGAATAACTAGAACATCTTGGATTGATATGAAAATGTCTGCTCCTACTCCTCGATACAATAGTTCCTGGCAACATCTCCATCATTGGATCATCATTTGTATAAGCATTTTCATCATTATTATGATGAATTTTATCCTCACTATGATCAACTGTGCTTTTGAAATACTGACTTGGAGGATATTCTTCATCTTTCCCTTCTTCAGTGCTACTCTAATAATCCTTAGAATTAGGACTAAATGGAAAATTTGACTCAATGATTATTGGATATTCTTCATCATTTGCATTGTCGGTGCTGCTCTCATAATTCATAGGATTAGGACTACGTCGAAAATGTAACTCTTTACTTATTGAAAATTCTTCATCTTTCCCTTTGTCACTACTTCTCTCATAGTCCTTAGGATTATGAATAAGTACTTCATCCTATATTTCGTCACTATTGCTCTTATAGTCCTTAGGATTAAGACTAAGTGGAAACCGCGACTCTTTATTTATTTGAAAATATTCATCACTGCTACTCTCATAGTCCATAGGATTACGACTAAGTGGACACTGTGACACTCTATTCATTTCAAATGATTCATATTTTTCTTCATCACTACTTCTCTCATAGTCCATAGGATTAGGACTAAGTGGACAATGTGACACTCTATTCATTTGAAATTCTTCATCATGTTCTTCATCACTATTGCTCTCATAATCCATAGGATTAAGGCTAAGTGGACACCGTGACACTCTATTCATTTGAAATTCTTCATCATGTTCTTTATCGTTGTTGCTCTCACAGTCCATAGGATTAGGACTAAGTGGACACTATGACACTCTATTCATTTGAAATTCTTCATCAAGCTCTTCATCACTGCTTCTCTCATAGTCCACAGGAATAGGACTAAGTGGACACCGTGACACTCTATTCATTTGAATTTCTTCATCATTATTTCTCTCATAGTCCATAGGATTAGGACTAAGTGAAAACCGCGACCCTTTATTTATTTGAAAATCTTCATCATGCTTTTCATCACTTCTGCTCTGATAGTCCATAAGATTAGGACTAAGTGGAAACCACAACTCTTTATTTATTTGAAATTCTTCATCTTGTCTTTCATTAGTGCTTCTCTCATAGTCCTTAGGATTAGGACGAAGTGGAAGATTTGAATATCTACTCACAGTGGAAGAATTTCCATTATATTCATTAATATGAATAGAGTTGTTATGCGACGAAGTTATTGATGCTTCACAAAGCGAAACTTCATTATCAGAAGAATCCATGCCTTTCAAATAAAAGAGGTTGAATGATACAAATGCACTCTCTCCTCATGATAATATATAGCTTAAAGAATGAAAATTTCTCTCCAAAGTTTCCCTCCAAAAAATTTCGCCGAAATTTTTCCCTCCAAAAATTTTTGCTGAAATTTTTCCTTCAAAAAATTTTGTTTCATGCATTTTCCTCCATAATTTTCTTCTACAATTTATTGAAAAATTTTAACTAAAATTTTCTTATGAAATAAATATTTCAAACTAAATCTTTAAATTAAAATTGTAAACTAAACCTTTTACCTAAATTAATTTTTTACTTAAACTATATAATATTTACTAGACAATTAAATGTTTTCTTTAATTTTTATTACATCTTCTAAAACAAACTAATCCCACATTCACCGTGTTGTAAAACAATTCCATAATGTTCACTATATCATAATTTACTATATTGACATAACAAGAATTATATGTTAAAGTCTTTTTAAAAACAAATTAATCCCACATTCACCGCACGGTAAAACAATTCCGTAATGTTCTTTTAATTATAGTTCCCTATATCGCCATAACAACATTTACATGCTAAAGTGTTTATAAAAACAAATTAGTCCCACATGAACCGTGTGGTAAAACAATTCCGTAATTTCCGCTCTAAAATAAATTTCATTATCCCTATTCCTCACATCACATCAAGGTTTTTCGAGGTTCGTTAAAAGACTTGGAGCGAATTTGTGGAGCAGCTACATTTCTATCAACATCATATTCAATGGAAGATTATCGCATTTGAAAGGTTAGTTTTTCTTTTACAGTGTGCAAGTTTTAAAATTCAATAGGTTTAATGATTTATTTTTTTAGAAATTAAAACTTTTAATGAGACATATTTACCCACTACATCCGCAGTGGGCATGGTGGACCTAATCATGATCCCTGGTGGCCCAACGCGCCTGTGTGGGAGGGGCAGGGGGGCTGGCTGCCCGGCCCCCCACCCCACCCCAGCAGCACAATGGTCGATCGAGGTGGCGGGCTGTTGGGCCGCTGGGGTGAGGCGAGTGCTAGGTGACGACCCCCCCGCCCCAACCCGGCGACCCAACGGTCAA